>ML801099.1:242098-253703 GCA_009831015.1 Picea engelmannii | reverse complement strand
GGACATGCATTCCTTAGGGTTTATACATTCTCTCCAGGGTGCACTTTGATTAGTGTAGGAAGAATGGCCCAGGGTGGGGAATGGTCCAGGTTCAGAAGACAAGACAATTATTCTTCCTTGCTTGAGAAGAATAGTCCAGATATGTCATTGTTCTACTCTGAGGGCAAATATTCTTTCAGATCTCAAAAATGTGAGTGAAAGATTGGCCTAGATGATTCAGTTTATATCATAACATTGCTTATGTGTAGGTTGGTATCAGATGATTGTTATGAAGACTGTATGACAATAGATGTATACTACTATGGTGGATGTGTTCCACAGTTCGTGACTATATGTTGCTGATCAAGTACTCGTGTGTTACTTGGTGTGGTAGTGTACCACTAGATTGTAGTTATGTACTACTATGGATAGAGACAGTTGTGTTCCATTTTGTTCTGATTGCCTTGAATACTATCAACAATTTATTGGAAATAATTATCAGCCAGATGAATGATGAACAAAGATTTTCCAGACAGAAAATGGTTCAGAACATTTACTCTTCTAGATTAGAAGAATGGCTTTTGTATCACTCTGTGGAGTGAGCATCATGTCTGATTACTAAGATTGAGTATGGTTTCGAGAGATGATGCAGTTGATGATGATGATGGTGCTCATGATCTAGTCATGATCTAGTCTATATAACTATATTGATGCTACCGGGTGAATGGTATGTTTTGTGCTCAAGACCATTACCTGTAATATCTCCCTAGCTAGGAGGGAGTGTTGATATTATGGTAGTTGCGGGAGGTATTTACCTCCACGTGTAAACCTGACAAGGATAGAATACTCCGGGAAGTAAGAAGAAACCCTAATGAGTTGGCTAATAACCCTAGAAGACTTGCTAGCTCAAGAAGATAATTTATATTAGGTTATTAGCCTCCAAGAGAAGAAGTTGGCCAGAAATAATAATATACACCGAACAGACAGATACCCAGAATGAGAAGTCGGCCCAGACAATTAGCCATAATTAGTATAAATACAGGAGGCCAATTCTCATTCTGATAGGCAGTCTCAGAATTGCAGTGCCCAGTCTTGTGCACACTGTAGTGCCCAATCTTGTGTGCAGGTTTGAGGAGAGCTGCCATTGCAGCTGTTGTAGCTAGCAGATCATGTTTGACTTGGACTATCTCTTGGCTAGGGTTTGGACTATCTAATCAGCTCTTGTTGGTTCCTTTATTTGGCTATCTAGCCTAGGGTTTGCTTCCGGAATGATTCTCTGTCAAGGTTAAGGTGCTCGGAGGGTGGCTTTGGCCTATGGTTGGATGACAAGGGTATTGTCAATGGTAAAACGAGTACACATCTTTCATATTCTAACACAATCTATTCAAGAATAATTAGAAATTAGCTCCAAAATTTTATGGACCCTGTTAGTAACATTTCTTGTCTGGGGCACAAGAGTATTCAAGTCTGCAAGTCGCAGGAGAAGCGCCCGAGCGCAGCACGGAAAAATCTCGTTTCAAGATTCCAAGCCAGTAAGCGAGCAAAATTATACTGACGACGGTCCAGATTCATCCATAGGAGCAGATCGGCGGCCGGCGGGAAATCGCAGGTAGCAGAGTTGCGTCGAAATTAGCGCAAATGGATTGCACCCATATTGTATGCAGGGAAGAGTAGCAACTGTCCATCCAAAGGATGCGTGGCGTGAGACCTAGTCGTGTCGGCTTTTCGGCAGTCATGAGTTCAAAGGGTGAAGGTTTTATGTCGTTGTACATCTCGAAACCCCGAACCCCGAAGCGCCGAAAGCGCCCAAAGGCGGGCCCACAATATCAAGGAGCAGCTCCCTCATATCCCCGATGCACAAAGTGACGAGAGCGTCCAGGACCCAGGCCCATGGCATCGTCGGGAGAGTTCAGAACCGTCAGATCTAGAGGGACGCGTGGCGTCAGATTAAGCCGTCTTGGCATTTCACTTATTGCGATTTCAAGAAACAAGGATTAGCTCCTTCCCATTCGTGAACGCCGAAAGTGCCTTGGGAATAAGCACAGGGTCACAGCCCGTGGTCACTTGGGAAAGAAAAGAGCTGTGCAAAAGGGGCCAAAGGCATCGGGTTTCAGTCACAGAGAGGCCTGTCACGACCTCCAGTTGCCATCAGACCCGACCTTGATCCTGGTCTTCGCTTGGAGTAAATGAAGGCAAGAAGGGGTGGTTGAAACCTCTCCTCATTCTTTAAGTGTGAGGTATGGAGGGTCTGGCAAGCCGTCTGCTCAAGAGGGTCCTGTGTACCCATTTTTCCAGAAAAGCCATACCGAGTTCTCAACTAGCCGGAGGAGGTCTGCACACGCTAACTTGGCTCTTAATGGCTCAGCTACTCCCCTTACAGGAGCCATGCACAGTTAAGATGGCGTCTGACGAAGGATATCTGTTTGAATTCGGCTGAAAGGACACCAAGCCTTGGGTGACTAAGCATGCTGCTGTTAGGCAAATTTTTTGAGTATATAGAGTCAGTCTTTGTATTTTGTAAGGGATCGATGGTTGAGCAAGGCTCCAGATTGTAAAGTTTTGATGAAGCGCTGGTCACTCTGGTTAATGTAAAAGGCATTTGAGATTTCTTACTTTATGGATGTCATCTTCTTTCCATCTCTTTGTTTACCGTGTTAGAACATCTCGGAATTGGAGGATCCAGTCGAGTTGTAGCTGTTATAGGATGATGTAGGTTGGATCACTGTAACAGTTACATTGTTTCTAATTGATTCCTGTGATTTTCTTAGCGCTGAACGACTTGGAATTGGAGGATCCATTCGAGTCACCATTCAGCTCCTTGAGGCTCTGGACCAAGAGGATCTTGGCTTCCGAGCTTTTCATCCTCAAGCTTCCGAAGGCTTATCGCCCGAGGCAGTCTCGCTCGCCCTTCTCACAAGTCTTCCCTCTACCACCCTTTAATCCATTTACTGACAAAAGTTGGATCAAGACCTCCCTTGCTGCATACATACCAGGCCCGGTCTCCTGAGTTAAAGTTTTATCTTCTTGAGTCTTTATCCATTTGATCACCCCATTAAACAAATCGTGACATCAAAACTAATGGGCGTCGGGCTCTGCTCCTGCAAGCAATCCAGGAGTGACTTCTGACGCTAACAGACCCTACAAGATTATTCACAAGATTGGATAAGTGGCATATGAGTTAGATTTTCCTTCCTCTCACATGCATATGGTTTTTCATGTATCTTGCCTAAAAAATGTTTTGGGACAAACTATGCTAGTCTAGACAAAACTTTTAGAATTAGATGAAGACGATAAATTGATTTTTGAACTAGAAAATGTTGTAGATCGATGTTCTATATCTCTTCATAATAAAACCATTATGGAGTACCTAATAAAGTTGAAGAATATGTCTCTAGAAGAAGCTAAATGGGAAAATGAGTAGTTCATGAAGAAACACCATCAATTACAAGCTTTGAGGACAAAGCTTTTTTAAAAGAGAGGGCTATGTTAAGGCCCATAAGGCCCAAACACTCATTTACTATTAGTTATGGCTAGGTCGGCTTAGGGTAGGTTACATAATGCTCACTTTATCATTTATTTATAATAAAGGGGATTCATTTGTACATGCATTTCATCTTGTCTTGTGCAATGCATATATTGTAAAAGGAGATTTCCCACTCAAAGTGGATTATTCATTGGTTATTTTTGGGAGTTGGATCATAACACAACATGCCATTGCTTACAAGGGTTAATGTGAATACACATTGGTATGTTGCGAAATACACTTGTTGATACACAACAATAAAGTGTCCATGGGAATGCACAATAGGTCTTCATGGCAATGGTAAGTGATTATTTAACTTGATATGATCATACTAGTGTAACTTAATGTTTAAGAGAAATCATATATCGAAACAAGTCATAATTAAAGTGTTTTTTTTAAAATAATAAATAATAAATAATTTTTTTTAATCAGAAGTATTTGATTTTTGAAAAAGATAAATCATATCTTTTTAAAAAATATTTAAATAATGAATTAAATCTCTTATTAAATAAGAATAATATTAAAGATCTTTATTATAATTTTGTGACAATTCTCTTTACTTCCATGATTGATCTATAAACTTCCATGGATATTCCACTAGAACAACTAATCACAACATATCTTAAACTATTATGAAATCTTAGTTTTACGTGGTTTATTTTCTTAGATACCATATTTATTAGCTCTAGTTTATTGCTTGAATTTAAGAAATAACTATAATATAAAAATGAAAGAACAGACACAAAATACACACCATCCACATAGATGAACACAAGATTTGACCTGAGAAACCCAATATGAGACAAAAACCAACTAGAAGGTGAGGCCTATGCCCTGCTCTCTTTGTTTCAGTTATAAAATGCACATACAAAGG
Organism: Picea engelmannii; assembly: GCA_009831015.1. Lineage (NCBI taxonomy): Eukaryota > Viridiplantae > Streptophyta > Pinopsida > Pinales > Pinaceae > Picea > Picea engelmannii. The sequence goes on along the minus strand of ML801099.1, from coordinate 249,327 downwards.
AATGAGAATTTACTATGGAGTTACATTTTGACATTGAACCACTGCTATAGAAACCTCCTCCTCCTCCTCTTTTATACTCACAAAATACCACTCTCAGATATTTTTCTCAATTGTGGAACAATATACAATGCAAAAGAATGGAACCCCTTCTCCTCCTAGTGGCTTGGTATTTAACATAGCCCGATAACCATATAGAGGTAGGGTTTTGACTTCCTTAGCCCTCAATTGTGATAAGGTTTTGGAACTTCTAGAATCTTCTTGAAAGTCCACATGTGGATATCTCCCTATGCATGAATAACAGGGGTTGACGTGGCATCCTCTCATACCATGGTGGTCAACAAGGTAGGTCAACTTGTAGGAGGAATACCTTTTTTATACAAGCTTCGGTTGAGGTGATTCTTGCACCGTTGGAAAGGTCTCGATGTGTAGAGTATGGAATCTTCCTGCAACATAGGTTTGGACCTGAAAGAATACCGTTTGATGCCTCAAAATGGTTCAAAAAGATTTTAGACAACTTTTTAGATCCCAATTTTCCAAATTGGCACCAGTTGCCAAAATGGCTCTACAAACTAATTCCTCCAATTTTTTTCCACGCATGAAGTACCAAGATAGATGCAAAATTGTATGATGATTCAACCCAGATCATACCTCCCCATTTAGGGAGGCTTTTGGTCCCCAAAAGATTTATTGAATGAGGTGAGAAAAATTTTCCTCTACGTTTTCACTGGAGTACCATTTTGCCTTGCCTGGAAGTTGTCCTTTCAACCCAATCCATCAAAGGTCATGTTGCCCCTATATTATAGTTCTAGACTTCTTCTGCAAAACTATGTCTTCTACCAACTTTGCCTTAGCATTTGGTGCTAGGTCCTCTTTGGTAGGTAGAACCTGCTCTTCCTCCTGATCCAACATGGAAGGCTCATGGAGTTTCAGATTATCTGCATTCACTACTGAGTAAATGCACATGTATGGGGGTAGACTAAGTCTATAGGTGTTATCTCCCACCTTATTCAATATCTCGAAAGGGTCATACCGTAGAGCCTTGATTTTCTTACGAGGACCTTGTAGTATTTCGTTGTTCAATTGTAACCAAACCTTGTCTCCCACTTTGAATGACTTCTTTGTTATGTGTTGATCATGTCTAGCCTTATACTTTTCTTGTGACTTATTCAACATCTCATGTACTTGCAAATGGATTTACCTAATCTTCTCAACAAATTTTTGTGCTTTCAATGCATCTCCTATGAGGTCCTCTGTCACTTCTCTTTTCTATCTATATACAACATCCAAGGGTGAAGGTGGAAAATATCCAAAGCAAGTTTCAAAAGGGGACTTCCCAGTAGAAGTGTAGATTGTTCTATTATAAGAGTGTTGTATGTAGATCATATTTTTATCCCAAGTCTTTAGATGCTTTTGATTGTAACCCCTCAAAAGCTACACCAAAGTCCTATTGACTACTTTTGTCTGCCTGTCTATCTAAGGATGGAATGTTGTAGATCTCTTCAACTTAGTGTCCATCTTCTCCCACAATGTATTCCAAAATTTACTAAGAAATTTGGTATCCTTGTCTGAGATGATGCTCCTTGGTATCCCAAAGTGCACCCAAACTTGTTTAAAGAACATGTTTGTTGCTTCTTGTACTTATGGTCTTTGTACAAGGCACCAAAATCCACATTTTGCTGAACCTATCAACTACCACAAATAGATAGCCATGTCCATTTTCACTTGTTGGAAAACCTCCCACAAAATCCATTGAAATGATTTTTCAGGGTTGAATGGGTACATGTCAGGGATGGCATAGACCTTACTCCATGTTATTGGGTTTGCTGGTACAACAAAGTATACATTCTCTAATATACCGTGCTACAGATTCTTGCATTTTGGACTAGTACACATACCTCTGTAAGTTGGTCACCATCTTCCCAACACCAAAATGCCCTACAACGTTGGAGGTGTGAGCCTCTATAATAAGCTGCATCGTTCATCTTTATGGACACAAAGCTTGTCGAGCTTGTAAAAAAACCCATTCTAGAAATGATAGTCATCCTTGCTGTCACCTTCTTCTATATGAATTTGTCCCTGTAGCTACTAAAACACCTCCTTGAAGTCCTCATTTTCTATGTATGCCTATCTCTATGCATCATGGGTAAAAGGCTCCATGTGCGTCAGAGTTTTGAAAGCTGTAATCTTGGATGTGGGTGGTCTTGAAAGCATGTTTGCCAATCTGTTTGTGCTTCTCTTCTTATACTTGATAACTAGATGAAATTGCTGTAGAAACTCCATCCACTTGTAATGTCTGGTTTGTTGTAGTTTACTTTGGGCCTACAAATACTGTAGCGACTGGTGATATGTGTGGATGATGGTATCCTTGCCCATTAGATAGTGCTTCCACTTCTTGATAGCTTGAACCAATGCATAGAGTTCCTTGTCATAGGTAGGGTAGTTGAGAACTGCCCCATGAAATATTTTAGAATGATATCATACATGCCTTCCACTTTGCATCAAAACTACGCCCATGACATACCCACTTGCATCTGTTTGCACTTCGAAAGGCTTTTGCAAGTTTGGCAATGCAATAACTGGTGCTTGAATGCTATTTCTTTTCAACTTATCGAAAGCCTTTTGTTGATTCTTCCCCCACTAAAAGCCCTTACCACTCATTTTTATGGCATGGAGTGGTGCAACTCTTGTTGAAAATGAATTTATGAACTTCCAAAAGTATGTGGTACACCAAAAAAACTCCTAACTTTAGTGACATTAATAGGAACTGGCCATTTCATAATGACCTCCATCTTTTTCAAGATCTATATTTTGCTCCCCTCTATCGATCACATACGCCAAATACACCGAAGACTGCTGAGCAAAATCATAGTTCTTGAGGTTAGTAAACAATTGCTGCTTCTTTAGAGTCTCAAGCTACATAAAATATTTTAAAGTCGAGCATCAAACCACAGTTCAAAGAGGCTATGGAAAATCTCAATGCAAAGTGTGCCGAAGCTAATAAAACCATAGCAACTTTGGACAAACATATAGAAACAAGGGGACATAAACAACAGAGGTTGGAAAATGAGCGAGATATAGCTTCATCACATAAGTTGAAGAACATCAGACCCGACCCTAGCAACAAGCCAACCGCTAAGAAACAATAGATGAAATTAGGTACGACCGACTTCACCAGGGAATCACCACCACCCGAACCTACTCCAGTTGTTGAAGAAACAATTACAACAAAGAAGATAAAAACACACAAAAAGAAAGCTAGAAAAGGAAGAAGGCAAGTATCCTTAGAAGAAACAACTTAAACTACCTCAACTGATAGCAATGGAGGAAGCACATAACAATCAGGATCAAAAGAAATCAGTACCAATGTTCTCGACTCGCCACAGTCAAGGAATATTGTCAATACAAAAAATGAAACAATCAAGAAGACCATTATAGTGGAGGAAATGATCTCATTCTTTAAAGCAAGCCAGTGGACACAAACCAACAAAGGAATAAGTATAAGCACATCCCCGGTTTACAAAGCAATCGATGGACATCCAAATATTATATTATTGGATTCACTAGAAAAGTCCAATGAGGAAGAAGGGAAAAGTCGCTGCCTAACCAGCCAGATGAGCAGCAAATAGAAGACAAAAATGACAATGGATTATTTACAAAGTCAATTAACCCTCAATAAAATCTTCCTAAGGGAAATGACCAACCAACCTCTCTAGAACAAACTAAAGATATCGACCAGGGGAAAGATGGTAAGGAAAATAAGTAGGGTCCTTGATCATAACCAACTTCAAAAGAACACAACAACATAACTCCAAGAATCCAATACATGCATACAAACACCAATATAGATAAGAACCAAGATTCTAGAGCAAAGCAACACACTCCACAAGTGCTAAGAAAGGAAAAGAGTGCTGATCGAAAGAAACATAATAATCCCAGAGTACCTCCATTCACAACCTTCAAACCAATAGGATCGACGGTACCAACAGGAGAAACAATATTCGACCTTGTTGCCGCTTCAGATACCTAGCTAATGATTCTATACAACAAAGTATCCAAATAAGTAACAAGTTGCTGGAAGAAAGCATCAAAAGGTGGCACCCAATTAGCAGCAAGAAAGAACAAATATTAACAAATGTCGTACAACTTGCAAAGGAAAAACTAGATATTGATCAACCTAGAGAAGGAATCGATCCATTGATAGCCACAAAAGCGTTGATTGAAACAATTATTAGTATAACAGCCAATAACCAAGCAAAAATCCAACATTTGAGGCAAGATAATGAGGACCTAAAACATCAAAGCAGTTGGAAAATCATAACTCACCAAGAAACTCTTGCCTGACAAACGACATAAATTTTACAAATTGAAATGAAAAATTCAAAGGAATTCAAGACCAAGTCGAGAAGGCCAGATCATAGGCAACCGCTTTGAGTATAATACTTAACAATTGGCTTTGCATATTTCTCTGATGCGCACAACAAACTTAAAGTACATAAAACTGCATTTGTTGACTTGGAAGCAACCCAACTTTTTGATTCTGTTGCAAAGTCGAAGCAGGTTATCGCTAGCCAGCTAGCAAAAAAGAGAGTAGTTGAGCTAGATCTGACACGACAACAAACATAATGGTTAAAGGAAACAAAGCTAAGATGGTAACAAACCAAGCTATCAAGCACCTCGACAAAATAAAAGAAAAAGTTGAGGAAACAAAGAAAATCGTCAACCCATAATCGACCTCAGTGAATGAAGCACCTTTAACAAAAAAGTTAGAACTTTTAAGGCAAATAAAGACAATGGAAATAGAGGCACAACATACAGCGGAGGAATGGCACATGTTCTCTACACATTTTCTATAGTCGACCTCTACCATTTATCAAACAACATTTGAAAAATTACCTGAAGTACTTGCAGAGCAGTCAAAAGCACCATCAACCTACATGAAAAGGTTTTTATTTTTCAATCCTACACCATCTAAATCAAACATAATAATTGCCATCTATCAATCCACAACACAATAAGTCATCCTCGAAGGGTCTGAAGAATTACATATTCTAGCAGCCATTGGTATCTCGCTCATTTTCCAACCTCTACAAGGGGTTGTCTTGTTGCTAGGGTAGGGTTTGATGTTCTTTAACTGACGCGATGAAGCTGTATCTCGCTCATTTTCCAACCTCTGCTTTTTCTGTCCCCTTGTTTCTATATGTTTGTCCAAAGGTGCTTTGGTTTTCTTAGCTCCGACACGCTTTGCATTGAGATTCTCCATAGCCTCTTTGAACTGTGGTCCGATGCTCGACTTTAAAATATTATGTGTAGCTCTTTGGTCTTTCTCTGTTTGTCATGCCCTCTCATTTATTTTGTTGGCAAATATAGCTAATCTTTCCCCGACCATAGGATCTTTGAAGTCCAGGGCCATGTTTTATCTAAATGTTTCTTTCCAAATGTTGTCAACATCTTCTGGGATTGTATGAGGGTCGATTGCTTTCTTACCTTAATGCAATTTTTTTCAGCTGTTTTTTCTTAGTCGACGTTTGCTTTGTGGGTGTACCTCTTTCCTTGTCAAGGTTTGTTACAAAAGGGATTGTGTACAATGCTAGTTCCCTCTCCTCTTCTTTCTCTGCATCTGTAAGTGGGGTCAGGATGGATTGCTGGTTGTTTAGTACTTCTGGTGGTATCTGAGTCTGAAACCCTAGTTGTTGATCGAGCTCTTGTAATATTTGATACTTTATTGGTTGATATTCCATCTCTTCAGGGGCTGGCCCTCTGGCAATTCCACACCAAAGCGTGGTGGTATCCAGACTTAGTTAAATATGGGCGGTTGGTGGTAATGCTTACGAAATTTTTGGTCGACACACCACTTATGTGTTAAAGTTTCTGCTATTATTAGGTTACTTTCAATTTACTAGATAACAATAGCATAGACATGATCACTGAGAGAAACACAATCACAAGAGTACACAAGAATTTATCTCGGGAAACCCTCAAGGGGAAGAAAACCCAACAAAACTTCCTTAATATAGATAGCCAATACAATGCCAAGATAATGAACCAGACAACAAAGAATATCTAACACTGAGCAACACGCCTCTCTCTCTTCCTTCTTCCAGCAATCGACAACTGTAGTTTCCTTCAAAACTTGCGCACTAGATGAGTGAGTTGAGTGTGTGTCTAAATGAGGCATGTGTGGAAGTGTCTCTTCACTGGTAGGGCCAACTTCTTCTTCTGGGTGGTTATAACCACCTTTAATATATTATGGGGCCTCTTTAATATATTCTGGGGCCGACTTTTTATTTAGCCTATTACAATTAGGGTTTGACCAATCCGCAAAAGGGGATTTGGTCAATTACAATGACCGACATGATCAATCCACAAAAGGGGATTTGGTCAATTACAATGATCGACGTGATCAATCCACAAAAAAGGATGATCTAATCAATAATAAATATATTTTATCTTTATCCACAAAAGGGGATAAGAATATTCTTCGTAGTTACACAATATTTTAACACTCCCTCTTAACAAGAAGGATATTCTTTATCTTTTGATAGGTCACCGGATGTCAACATCAACTAGGTAGTGGCATCCACTGGATAGCATCATCAACTGGGCAACATCATCAACTGGGCAACATCATCAACTGGGAAACATCATCGATTGTATAACATGAGGCATCAATATCTTCCACTTGGTCGTCTGGCATCATGATCACTGACTGACATATCTATAAATCATCAGAAGTTTTGTTCTCTGTATCTTCGTGCAAAAGATACTCTTTCTTATCTTCACACATAAAATATCTTATCTTCGCATAGAAGATGTCCTCTGAGTTTTTCCATTCCTTTTATGTTCTCCCTTCTCTTGTAGTCATCTATCTCACCCATCCACTGGGGAGGACTACTACCATAGCTTCACTCCTAGTCATCCCACATGAGCTAGAGAAGCTAAGATGCTAGCCTGGGCAAGACTAGACTCCCTTTCCATGATCCATGCAGGATCACGACACAAACCTCAAGAGCCAACTAACCATTCCACATGGTCAATGTTTGTGTTCTAGGCTACTCAATCCTTGGCTAGAGGAGAGCATATGCCTGTTGCCCCTTGGAGAAACATCCACATTCCTCTCTACTAGGGTGGTCACACCCCTCTCTACGAGGGTATTCTAGCATGTCCCTAGAGTATCCAAAACTCAACACTTGGACAGAGGCCAACCTTGGCAAATTTCTCATTCCCCTTCT
>ML801099.1:216514-241091 GCA_009831015.1 Picea engelmannii | reverse complement strand
TTGAGGGAGGAGATTCTTCTTCCTCTGCCACATGTGCTTGATGCTTTCTTTTCCCTTTTCCTTGAGGACAGTCATAGGAAAAGTGTCCCAACTTTTGACAGTTGTAGCATCTGATCTTTGAAACATCTTTCTTCTTGTCTGGAGCTCTTACGGAGTTAGCTTCTTTATTGTTCCTTCTGAAGGAAATTCTTTTGTTCTTTTGAACTGTAAGAGCTTCCTCTTCGTAAAAAATTAATCTCTTTTGTTGGTCTGCAAGTCTAGATTCTTCGTGTGTGCAATCTGCCCATAACGTATCAAACTTGGGTAACTTGCTTCTTGCACACACTCCTTGTACAAAAGGAATCCAAAATGTTGGAAACCCATTTAGGGTTGTGTTTACAAGCTCCTTGTCACTAATGATATCTCCAATAGCTGCTAGCTGATCTTTGATCTGAGAAACTCTCATAAGGTAGGATGTGACAGATTCTGAGTTTTCCATCTTCATATTACGAAGCTGATTTCTTAAGGTAAGATTCCGGTTAATGTCTTTGCTTTCATATAACCTGCTGAGTGCTTCATACATTTGCCTTGCTGTCTGTAGTTCGGATATATGAGGGATCAAGTGACCCTTTACTGAATCTGACACGATTCTCTTTGCTTTCTTTTCATTCTTCTTATGCTTGGTCTTTTGCTCTACTTCATCTAGTTCTGGTACACCTACTATAACATGTTCTAGGAGATCATTCTCGTCTAGAATCATTTGCAACCTATGCTTCCAAGATCTGAAGTTTCTAGATCCTTCCAGCCCGTCTTCTACCCTCATGCTGGTAGCCATTGTTTCTTGCAGTAGAAACCCTAGCCCTTCGGGCTATAGAAATAATAAAAAAAACAAATTTCTTGGATCTGAAAAATGAACTCACCAAAAGATGCGCTGGACTGAGGCGAGTATACTGGTACAGTCAGATTTCTGAAAATCCAAATTTTACCCCTTCAAACTTGATCTGCGGATTTCTAGACTGGTGCTTCTAGTTTTCTGGTACTTTTGGTACTCTGGTTTTCTGGTACTTCTGGTACTTTGTGAAAACTAGGTTTCACTTTCTGGGAGATCTAGCCACTGAAAATGTGCGTTGAAGATGCCAAAATGTTCCTTGAGGTAGGGCACACCTTTCTAGATGGATTTGGGGCTAAAAACCTTCTTCAATAAAAGCCCTAATTTTCATGTATTACAACAATGACGTTTTTCTTTTTCCTATGAAAGATGCTCTCTTCAGCTTAGCTCTGATACCATGTTAAAGTTTCTGTTATTATTAGGTTACTTTCAATTTACTAGATAACAATAACATAGACATGATCACTGAGAGAAACACAATCACAAGAGTACACAAGCATTTATCCTGGGAAACCCTCAAGGGAAAGAAAACCCAGCAAAACTTCCTTAATATAGATAGCCAACACAATGCTAAGATAATGAACTAGACAACAGAGAATATTCAACACTGAGCAACACGCCTCTCTCTCTTCCTTCTTTCGGCAATCGACAACTGCAACTTCCTTCAAAACTTGCGCACTAGATGAGTGAGCTGAGTGTGTGTCTAAATGAGGCGCTGGCCTCTCTTATTTATACAATTCTGGCATGTGTGGAAGTGTCTCTTCACTGGTAGGGCCGACTTCTTCTTCTGGGTGGTTATAACCACCTTTAATATATTCTAGGGCCGACTTCTTATTTAGCCTATTACAATTAGGGTTTGACCAATCTGTAAAAGGGGATTTGGTCAATTACAATGACCGACATGATCAATCCACAAAAGGGGATTGATCTAATCAATAATAAATATATTTTATCTTTATCCACAAAAGGGGATAAGAATATTCTTTACAGTTACACAATATTTTAACATTATGTGATACATTTTTCACATGATTTACCCAACATTTGAACATAATGTTCGGTTAAATGGAATCAAATGAGCTACTTTCTCATGATGAAAAAGCCCTAAAATTATTCATAGTCGAGGTCTCATGTGCAATAAATGAGGGTTCTTCGATTAGACATACCTTACTCATGGCGATCCCAAATTAGTAGTGAGGGAAATTTAATTGCACGATCGTTTTCTTGGCATTCTTTGCAGTTGCTCTTGACCAACACAACAAGATGATTTGCCCAGTCAAATTGTGCCCCTGTTTGGAAGATTTGCCCAATGCGTTCGAGCATTGTAAGATTCATATTAGAAGCTCAACCTGTAGTTGTCAAGCATAGCGACGCAATGATACATGTCCATTTATCACAAAGGTCTGAAACTTCGTTAATCAGGAGCCCCTTTGAATTCTTTGCTAAAGTCCCACCGGTAAGGGTCTGAATCTAGTCATTAGGGTTCATTGTTTTGGGGACTAGAGTGCCCCCCTGTGGGATTCCTGTAATTTGATTGATTAAGCCTCCTATGATTCCGATTGGGAAGCCTAACCAAAGATGGCCATTATAATATCGACTAAAAGGAATTTAGCAACTTCCTCCTTCCAGCCATTGAAGTCTACGACTTGGAGTGCATCGAGGAAGTGGAAGATGCCTGTTGACTCGAGAAAGTTTGTTTCTTTCTTCCAGATGCCATCTTCCATACCCTAGGACATGAAGTTTTGCCAGTGTCGAACCCAATCGATCTCTTCTATGCGATCATTGCGGATGTTTGCTAAGTGTGCTTGCAATTCGGTTGCACCAGTGGTATCAATATTGGATTTTGTTTGTGGTTCAACCATTGTGTCTTCTACCTGTCCTCTCATGCACGACATTCTTGTAACTTCTTGGGGCTCGAAGGGATTTCTCCCACCCGTCTAGAGCTACACTGCATGATTGGGGTTTCTACAATTTAATTGTGCGAGTGCTCCGATGTGAATAGAAGTGTGGTAAAATCGTATGCGTCCTCCAAATTTATAGGCGATAAGTGGAGAGGGTACTCAAACTCGACCAATGAGGATATTAGTTCATTTACCTCTGTATTACATAAAAAATTAATTGCTCGTTCATGTGATGTGACTTTGGCATTGACAACGACGATGGTGGGGTGGTCGAATATGTCCTGCCAAGCATTAATATTATTAATGCATTCCTATGGTTTAATGATATCGACTTGGTTGAATTTACTTTTTTTAGATATGCACTTCGTCTAAATGACATTCGTTTGGTCTGGATTGTCGAGTTGAGTCACCCACAACACATTTGTATCCTACATGTTAGACCCTGCAACAAGCATGCCATCTACATACAATAACGAGATAATTTATCTTCCATTTTCTAGCCTCTTCAAATAAACTCAGTGTCCACTATAACCTTGTTCTTTCATGAACCTGTCAAATTTCAAATACCACTGCCTTGGAGCTTGCTTTAGGCCACACAAGCTCTTATTCAATCTACATACCAAATTCTCCTTCCCTTTTACCTCATACCCCTGTGGATGCTGCATATAAATCTCTTCCTCCAAATCCCCATGGAGAATTTTTTTTTTACATCTAATTGTTCAAGATGCAAATCTTCTACTGCCACAAGATTTAAATTAGTTTTAATTGAAATCATTTTAACAACAGGAGAAAATATTTCATCAAAATCTATACCTTTCTTTTGTGAAAACCCCTTTACAACAAGTCTGGCCTTATACTGCTTCTTTCCTCCATCTTCTTCCTTCAACCAATAAACCCATTTATTTTGAAATGCTCTTTTTCTCGTAGGCAATTGAACCAAGTCCTAAGTCTCGTTATTTACCAAGGACTCCATTTCCTCTTTCATGCCTTGATCCCACTTCTTTTTAATGTCTCCCTGCATTGCCTCTTCATAACTTTCTGGTTCACCAGAATCAGTTAACAATAAATAATACAATGAAAGAGAGTATCGCTCAAGGGTCCTACTTAACGTGATCAATATTCTAACAACACTTGCAGGAGTTTGAGGTACATGTTGCTCTTGTTTTTGTACATTTTAATTTTCCGGTACCTTTGGAATTTCATTTTCATTGATTTCATCAAGCACTGTGTATTTTTTTTTCCTTTTCCTGTTTCTTTTTTTGCAATTGATCTTTGTACATGACCTTTTCCTTGAATACCACATCTCTACTCCTAATGATTTTGTGATTTTGATAATCCCATAAGCGATAACTAAAATCATTAACACCGTATCCAATAAAGGTACACTTCTTGGATTTTTCCTCAAGCTTTGTTTTATTTTGTTTATCAATATGAACAAATGCTTCACAATCGGAAGTCTTTAGAAATGAGTAATTTACCTTTTCACCTATCCATGCCTTCTTTGGAATACCACCATCAGAGGAGCTTGAAGACGCTCTGTTTATTAAGTAAACATTAATATCTACAACATCTACCCAAAATTATAAGGGAAACCCTGCATGCAATCTCACACTCCTTGCCCGTTCCATGATTTTCTTTTTCATCCTTTCTGTCACACCATTTTCTTGTGGTGTTCTTGGAATTGTCTTCTCACTATGAATTCCATGGTATGAACAAAAATTATCAAACTTCTTGCTGCAATATTCACTTCCATTATCTGATCTGAGACACTTCAATCTTTTACTTGTCTCATTCTCAACCAAAGCTTTCCATTTATTAAAAGTGTCAAAAACATCAGATTTTTGTCGAATGCAATAAACCCAAGTTTTCCTAGTTGGATCATCAATAAAAGTAACATAATAACGACAACCACTAGGAGATGATACGTGAGCTGGTCCTCACACATCTGTATGCACAAGCTCTAAATTTTCACTCTTCTTTTTCTTTTCGACTCTGAGAAATTAGACTCTTTTCCGTTTTCCAAAAACACAGTGTTCACAGAAATCCAAATCAATTTGTTTAAGATCTGGCAACAAATTCCTTTTGTGGAATATCTACATCCCCTTCTCACTCATGTGTCCAAGCCTATGATTCCACACTACTGTATCACTCTTTTAGAAGCTAAATATATAGAAGAGTCGACATTACCAGTGCATTAATACAATGTACCTACCTTCTCTCCTTTTGCTATTACCAGTGATCCTTTAGTGACCTTCCATGTCTTTTCTGTAAATGTAGATATACATCCTTCACTTCCCAACTTCCTTGTTGAAATTAGATTTCTTCTCAAATATGAAAACTGTCCTACCTATTTCAACAACCATTGGTTTCCATTCTTTAACTTTATTTGTACCTTACCCATTGCAACAATTTTATATGGTTCATCATCACCCAAATAAACCTGTCCAAAATCACTTTGAACATAATCTTGAAAATATTTCCTATGGTGTGTGGCATGAAATGAAAGCCTTGAATCTAATACCCAAGAATCAATAATATTATCTAAAGAAAGAATCAAAACATTTTGTAACACATCACCTGCTACATTTGCTTCATGATTTTTCTTCTGTTGTCCATCTCATTTTTTCTTTGGAGATCCACAGTCTTTCTTTAGATGTCCATTCTTCCCACAGTTCCAACACTATATTTTCTAGTCTAAATTTGGATCTGCCCTTCCTAGACTTCCCAAAATTCCTTGGGCTCTTTCATCTTTCCCTTTGTCTTCTCTTGTTCTCCACAGTCAATGCATTACCTGATGTCTCACTTTTGATTTTCTGTCGCATTTCCCTGCTAAGGATAACACCAACAACATCATCAAATTTCAGAGTGTTTGAACCAAAGATTTACTTACATCGATGACCAAGTCATTCCAACTTTCTGGTAATGAACACAAGATTAGAAGAGCCCTAACCTCATCATAAAAGTTCACTCCTATAGAAATTAGATGATTAGTAACCATATTAAATTCATTTAAATGGTCGACAATAGACCCACCTTCTGACATCTTCATATTAAATAATCGCTTCTTTAGAAATACCTTGTTGGAGGCTGAAGGTTTTTTATATAGTTTAGCCAATACCTTCATCAGATTCTCCGTTGTCTTTTATTTTGAAATGTTGAAAGCCATTGCTATTGCTAGGCACAACCGCATAGTTCCTAGTGCCTTTTTTTCAAGAACCTCCCATTCTTCGTCCTTTATACTCGTCGACTTCTTTGTTTTTCCACCTAATGGTAGGAAAATATATTTCCGATATAGATAGTATTCCATTTGCATCTTTCATAACTAGTAGTTTTGGCCATTAAATTTCTAGACCCTAAACTTTCCATTTTCAACCATTGCTCCCACTTGAACTAGGAACCCTTTTTTTTGTGAGTTACCTTTCACTTTGATACCAATTGTTAGAAAAAATATGATCACAGAGTAATAAAATAAAACAGATGTGGAAATAAAACACAAAAGACACACAATGCAATAGAGACACAAATATACGTGGTTTACCCAATGTGGGTTACGTCCACCATAAAAATTATCAGTCATTCCTTTATTATTATCCAATAAATAAAGGGATACAACCTACAACACACTCACTGTAACTTTATTTTATTTTCTCACAGTCTCCTCTCTCATAATACAATATTCACTCACATGCGTAGGCACAATACAACCCCCTCATACATTAAAGAGGGTTTTCGCAAAAAACCCTAGCATAACTTCTACCATAAGCTCTACAACCTAATGATGAACAATTCAGATTGACTACGAAATTATAATATTTTACAAGACAATTTTTGCAAAAAATTCTCTTTGGGGGAGTTGCTCCCGAACCCCCACCAGGGGGGCCTCCAAGGAATTGTTTCCGCTTTCCCCTAGACCCCATTGACAATAGATGTAGGGGGGGAAGCCCTCCCCCACACCCCCCTGTCAGGAAATGAGATCCAAACATGACTAAAACAAGACCTTTGAATCATGAAGATAATCAGGCCCCACAACCAACACAAACCAAGGAGAATTAATATATATTGCATATATATGTTCATCAAGATAACTATCTTCTACATGAATAACTTCACCTTCATTAGTAAATCGAGAAAGAAAATATGCAACTAGATTTATTCTTCAGGTTTATCTAATATCGTGATGTTAAATTCCTATAATAACAAAGCCATCTAGTTATTCTACCATTCGTAATATATTTTTTCATAAGATACCAAATAACAAAATGATAAGTATAAATAAAAATTTCATAAGCAGTGATATTATGTCTAAATTTATTGATAGCATGTACAACTACTAGTCAATTTTTTTTTCTTTCTCTGTCACAATATAATTTAATTTATTATAGACTTGATCTATGAATTGAAGAGGAAAGTGATCCTTCAAAGTAGCTTTGTTTAATTCACAATCATCGATACAAACATGCCACTTACCGTTTTTCTTTGGAACTATTACTAAAAGTGAAACCCATTGACTATCTAAGATATGATAAATGAAATTGACATTTAATAATTTCTACAATTATTCTTTTGCAACTTCTTTTAAGACTAGATTCATACGTCTTTGTGGTTGTTTAATAGGTCGAGTGTTCTCTTGAGTGTAAATATGATGTGTGCAAATACTAGGATGATTTTCTCACATATAAGTGTAATCCCATGGAAATGCCCTAGAGTATTTTTGTAGTACAATTAATTTGTTCTTTTGAGATTCCTTAAGTTTAGCATTAATGCTTAATGTTTTACATGGATAAATCTCAACATATGTACTACAAGATTATGATATTTCATTCAAAGAAGGTATACAATCATATACAATCAAATAGCGATGATGATGTGATGTATCTAAGAGTGAAATTTTCCTAATTTTACTCAATATATGATCAAAAGAAGGTATAAAATCAAATAGTGATGATGATGTGATGCATCTAAGAGTGAAATTTTCCTAAATTTTTTTACTCAAGATATGATCAAAAGAAGATTTCCCCCAAGATATCCAATAAAATTAGAACGAGTGATAAAATTATTAATTAAATTTTCTTCAGTATCCTCTTTGAAATTCATAGCTTGGTCAAGACATTGAGTATTTTCTAGTTCTATTAAAGATTTGGCAGATAGATACAAAGTAAATTTCTTAACTGAATCACCATGACCACCCAAGTTAGATTTATGTTTTAAAATCATAAAATCTACAAGGTATTCCCATGAATATAAAGAAACAACAATATCTTCTAATACTCCTTCAAGTTTTATAGTAGATCTATTTGTTAATTACAAATTTGTAGGTGTGTGATGAAGATTAAATAACTTTAATGCCTCCATGGTTCCTTTAATCATTACATTATTGAAACTCCTAATTCAATTAAAGTGTTTGCAATTGGAATACTGTTAATATAAATTTTGACAATAGGACATCCACGATTGATATATTTTCCATTAAAAATTTTCATGACATTAAATTTGCTAATTTGCCAATGCCTTGAACAGTTTGTGGGTTTTTTTTCTTATTTCTTCATGGTTTTTTCAAATATAATTCCCTACTGTTTTTTCATAAATTATAATATATCTAATTTCTTCAAGCAAATGAATCTTAATACAAACATTCTTTAACTGTGCTAATAAAACAAATTCAGATTACATTTTATGTTTGTCCAATTTCAACCTCTATAGATAGGGAGGAGATTTAGATGACCGTTGATCTATTGGAGAAGAAGTTCGTTTTATTGGAATAAAACTATCATTATCGTGTGATTGATTAGGAGTTTCCTCCTTTATTTCTTCTTCAATAATAATTGGAGAAGTTTTATTAACTATCTTTCCAAATCTTAAATGGATATCTTGTAAATCAAGAGGGGTAATTCTATATGTGGGAAAGGTTTGTAACTCAATGTTGTAAGCGGGATGAGCTACTTTATTATTTGGGTTTGGAATGGGTTGAGTAGGTAGTTGAATAGGTCTTGGAGGGGGTTTGTTAGTTGGTAATTGGAATTGTTGAGGCTGTGAAATTTGTCGTTGTTGGGATTGGGTAGGATATTGTTGTTGTATATGTTGGGGATATTGTGGTTGTTGGATTTGTGGAGGATATTGGCGATACTGTTGTGAAGGATAGAGATAAAGAGGGAAAGTTTCCATAGGTAGGACCTCGCCATCCTTGCTTCCAAGATTGGTTTTGAGCTTGCTGTGGAGACCTTGCTTACCAAGGCATATGAGTAATCCAATTTTGAGGGGGGTGTTGTTGATTAACATAATATGATGAATATTGTTATGTAGGGTCTTGAGTTATACCAAATGCTCGAGACTGCCATAGTTCCTTTTCTGCTACAAAAAAAAGCTGCTCTGTAGCTTCATTTTCTCCTTGATAAAATGCTTTGAGTTTAGGTAATGATGGACAATCATTAGTTGAATGTTTCCCTTCTCAAATAGCAAAAAATTCAATATTATTTAGAGGAATATCCTATAATGGATGTTTCTTCCTACATTTGGAACAAAAATAAACAAAGTTGCATTATCTCCCTCCTGTATTTTTTTAGTTTTCATTGCATCTAATTGTGAGTTAAGAGTACCAATAATATCATTTTTAAAATTATCTAGTAAATTTCCAGGTTTCGCCCTACTTACTTGATTTGTTAACTTTAAAAATGATGTCTTTAGGTCTCTTACCATATTTAGCTTTCCCCTGAGAAAAGTGTTTGCATAAATCACAAATTTCTGGATAAGTTAATTGAGACACATCTCCACGACCCATGAAATTAAGTAAATCTATGCATTCATCTCTTATTTCACAAAGAAAAATAATCTTAAGAGTTTCTAATTCCAATTGATTTTGCTTAGCCCTTTTTACATTATAGTGAAATATTTCCAAATAATATTCAAGGCTTTCATCCTCTTTTTGTGCCATTTTAAACACATCTTCATGCAAATCTCTAACTTTACAATAATATTGATATTTTGTAAGAAAAGTTTTATACATTTCATCCCAAGTTTTAATGGTTTTACCTCCTAATCATATGAGCCAGTGCAAAGCTACATCTTTAAAAGTAGCTAGAAATGATTTAAGATTTTGTGCATCATTAGAATAATCATAACTAGAAAAAAATACATCAAATTCAAAGAGAAAAGTATCAGGATCTTCTGTTGCCATTCCATGAAAATTTAGTAATGCGAATGGTGGAATGTTTTTCATTTGCAATGTTGTTATTGGATCCAGAATAGGAAATCATCTTCCACATTTGATGCTCTTGATTCTCCTGCTCCTTAATCTGCCATGTTTTCCTCCATGAAAATTACAGATTCTACAAGTGAAACAAAATGTTCTGGTATTCTATAGGATTAGCTGGTATTTCCAATTGTTCTTCTTGGCCATTGATTAATTCTTTTTGTTTTGGATCAAGTAGAAATAATGTAACTTTTACTATTTCACTTATTTTAGGAGCTTTCCCTTTTGAACTTTTTTCTTTGGATTTCCTTTCACTTGAGACCCCACAATTCTTCTTGATTGTTTTCCTCTTCCAAATCTACCTTCCGATGGATTAGTGGATGGAGTGGCTCTTACTACACCACAAGTTGGAGTATTTGGAATGGTTCTTCCTTTTGCATGAATAAATATACCTCTAGGATCTCAAAGTCTATTCATGCATCCTATAATATCATGATTTGAGTTTAGTAGAATAGACACTCACCACAAAATATTTATAGTGCATGTGTCTGGTGTTTTACATCACAAAACTTCTATAGTGAATTTGTCTTTACATCTTACCACCTCTATTATCCTATATTAATTTCTCTAAATGTTTATCTATGTATGCAATAAACTTTTATGCAAGAAATTGTATTGCAAAAAACTATATGTAGGAAACACTTTGTTTAAAAATGGTTCAAAGAAAATAGTCGTTTCAATGCCAATTTCAAACTAATGAACTTTTTTTTTTTAACTATAAATTCCCTAATTCTTTTTAATATTTCCCTGGAAATGACGCCAAAAATGACAGTCAATTTATATATCTATTCTTTATTGCAAAGTTAACATATCTAAATAGTTGTTCATTTAATTATCAACCCAGGTTCATGTTTATGCACAATATATGAAGAACTAGTTTTTTAATAATTTCAATGAAAATATGCTTATTTACTATCTTATTCTACGTGAAACTTAAATCATAACTTAAAAATAAAAACACAATTATTGATATATAAATTGTTGTGGATATTCCACTAGAACAGTTCGTCACAATAGATATTATGATATTATGAAATTTTATATTTATGCGGTTTATTTCCTTAGATCCTAGATTTACTATTTGTAGCTTATGGATTGAATTTAAGAAATAATTGAAATATTAAAATGAAAGAATATACACAAAATGCACACCATCCACATAAATGAACACGAGATTTGAGCTAGGAAACCCAATACGAGAGAAAACCCAGTTAGAAGGTGATGCCTATGCTCTGCTCTCTTTGCTTCATTTGCTTTAGTCATAAAATGCAGATACAAAGGAATTAAAACTCACTATGGAGTTATCTTTTGACACTGTGGCCTGAACGATTGCTACAAAATCCTCCTCCTTTGTTATGCTCACAAAATATTTTTCTCAGATGTTTTTCTAATCTATGGAACAAGATACAATGCAAAAGAATGGAACCCCTTGTTCTCTTAGTGACTCGATATTTAACATAGCTCGATAGCCATCCAAGGTTAAGGTTTTGACTTACTAAACCATGAATTAGTGATTAGGTTTGGACTTTCTAGAATATTCTTTAAAATCTACATGTGGATAGCCCCACTCATTTGAGTAATGAGGGGATGATGTGGCATCCACTTGTACCATGGTGGTTAAAATGGTAGGTCAACTTGCGAGTGACATACATTTTTCATACGAGCTTTGATTGAGGCGAATATTCCTCAAGAGTAGGTTTAGACCCAAAAAATTCTGTTTGAATCGTCAAAATGGATTATGAAGATTTTAGATGATTTTTTGACCCAATCTTCCAAAGTGGGACCTGCCTCCAAAATGGATTTGCAAGTTGATTCCTCCAATTTTTTCCACCTGGAGAGTACTAAGATATATCAAAAATTATGTAATGATCCAATCCAGATTAGACCTCCCCATTTAGGGAGGATTTTGGTCCCTAAAAAATTTATTGAATGAGGCGAGGATATTTTTTCTCTACCTTCTCTCTGAAGTACCACTTTGCTTTTCCTGGAAGTTGTCCCTTCAACCCAATGTGCCAAAGATATCGCTACCCTTGTCTCATAGTTCTAGACTTATTCTACAAAACTATGTCTTCTATCAACTCTTTTTGGGAATCAAGTGCTAATTCCTCTATGGTAGGTAGGACCTGCTCCTTCTCCTGATCCAACATGGAAGGCTCATAGAGTTTTAGATTCTCCACATTCAATACTGAGTAAATGTGCATGTATGGGGGTAGACTAAATCTATAGGCATCATCTCCCACCTTCTCCAATACCTAAAAAATGATAAACCACAAATCCTTGATCGTCTTATCAGAACTTTGTAGTCTTTCCTTGATCAATAGTAACCAAACTGTGTCTCCCACTTTGAATGACTTCTTGGTTCTATGTTGATCATGTCTGGCCTTATATTTTTCCTGTGACTTATTCAATGTCTCTTGTACTTGCAAATAGATTTCCCTAATCTTCTCAACATTTTTTTCTTCTCTCAATGCATCTCCTGTGAGGTCTTCCCTCACTCCTCCTTGCTGTCCATATACAACATCCAAGGGTGAAGGTGACAAATATTCGAAGGGAGTTTCAAAAGGTTACTTACAAGTAGAAGTGTGGACTATTTTATTATAAGAGTGTTGTATGTAAATCATATTTTCATCCCAGGTCTTTAGATGAGTGTAATTGTAATCCCTCAAAAGCTGCACCAAAGTCCCATTGACTACTTATGTCTACTCATCTGTCTATGACTGGAATGTTGTAGATCTCTTCAGCTTAGTTTCCATCTTATCCAATAATGTAGTCCAAAATGTACTGATAAATATGTATCCTTGTTTGAGATGATGCTCCTTGGTATCCCAAAGTGCACAAATACATATTCAAAGAACATGTTTGTTGCTTATTATCCTTTTATGGTATTTTTACAAGGCATGAAAATGCACATCTTGGTGAACCTGTCCACTACCACAAATAGATAGTCAAGTCCCTTCTTGGTTGTTGGTAAACCTCCCACAAAATCCATGGAAATGTTTTTCCAAGGTGAAGTGGGTATAGGTAAGGGATGGTATAAGTATTTATTCCTATCACTAGACTTGTTGGTACAACACAATATACATCCTATAATATGTTGTGCTACATATTATTGCATTTTGGACATTACACATACCTACGTAAGTTGGAAACCGTCTTCCCAACGCCAAAATGTGCTGCAACCTTGGATGTGTGAGCCTCTCTAATAAGATACAATTGTTCACCTTTAGGGACATAGATCTTCTCAAGCTTATAGAGCCACCCATTATGGAAATGAGAGTCATCCTTGCTATTGCCTTTTTCTATATGAATTTGGCCATGTAGTTGTTGAAACACTTCCTTGAAGTTCTCATATTCTGTTATGATCCAATGCCTTAAAAGATGACAAAAATATATGCCATATGCCTTAAAAGATGATCTGCCATATGCCATATGCCATATGCTCATGGCATAAGGTCTCCTTGTTATATATATATATATATATATATGAGACAAATGGTACAATTATAATTATAAGGTATAATGAAGGGTTCTAGTCGACATAATTATAACACTATAAATGTAATAATTCAATATCTAGGGCTTAATAAAGGGTTTTACAAATAACACGGGGTTTTGTTTAGATCTTAAAATTCCCCTTCTCTTCAAACAAGTGTTTTCCTCAACACTTGAATAATTGCGGGTGTTTCTGCATGAAAAACTCATATTTCCATGTTGCTTTTTCCATGGGTAGGTTTTTTCATTTGATGAGGTACTCCACAATTGCCCAATTTATTATTTGCTTAATCCTTGTTTCAAGGATTGTTTCTGGTTCTAGTATGATTTTTCCTTCATTAATCTCTGGTAAATAGTTTGGATTGAGATCTTGTTGCTGATTATCTTATTTAAGGAAAAAACATAGAAGAGTGGATGTACACATAAAGATGGAGACAACTCCAATTTGTAAGCCATACTTCCAATCATTTGCAAAACTTTATAGGGGCCATAATATTTGGGTGCTAATTTATTGTCCTTTTGTTGTTTGAGGGACATCTGTTTATATGGTTGTAGCCTCAAAAATACCCAATCCTCCACTTCAAATTCATTTTCACTGCGATGTTAATATGATTGTTGTTTCATCCTATTTTGTGTCATAACCAAGTAGTCCTTCAATAGTTTGAGAACCTCTTGTTGGTTCCCTATGTGGTACTCCACTGCTTGAACCTTTGTATTCCATTTCAAGGGTAATGTAATGGATGGAGGATGATATCCGCAAAGTGCCAAAAATGGGCACATTTTTGATGACGTATGGAAGGATGTGTTGTATCACCATTATGCCAAGAGCAACCACTTGACCCATTGTGTTTTTTTATCGGATGTAAAACAAAAAATATATCCTTATAAACATTTATTCACAATCTTAGTTTTCCCATCAGATTAAGGGTGGTAAGATGAGTTGTGAGCCAATTGAGTACCCAAACAAGAAAACAATTCAGTACAAAAATTTCCAGTGAAATTTGGATCTTTGTCACTTACAATAATCTCGGGGACTCCATGTATATTTTGAATTGTTTCCATGATTGTTTTGGTTACTATCCTTGCTTTAAAAGGATGAGAAAAAGAGAAAAAATGGGCATACTTTTTCAGTCGATCCACTACTACCATGATGACCGTCTTTTCTCTAGATTTCGGTAAACTTGTAATAAAATCCATTAAAAATTATTCTCAATGTTGACTTGGTATAACTAATGGTTGTAGGAGACTCAACATCTTGACTGTCTATCCCTTATTCTATTGGCATACCAAACATTCAGACACAAACTTTTGAACATCAATTTTATAATGTACCAAATGCTTAACATAACATATCACCACCATGTACATAATGTGAGCATGGAGCACAACTCCAATATAGATAATTTATACAATAAATCCTTAAAGAATATGAAAACCTCTTCCAAATACACAATTACATTCATACATCACAGTTCACATGTCCTCAATAATGAATACATGATTTCTATATATACCTATTCACACCGACACATGAGGCTCCTTTATTATTAAGCCAACCTTATTACATATATATTTACAAATTACATGTACCTTTAGCCTCATATATTTCCCCCCTTGGGGTCATATCATATACATTTAACTTTATATATGCCCCCCTTGGGTGATAACATAGTACCATTTTTCAAAAAACTTTGTCCTCGAAGCTTTGCAATTAAAGGCTTCACATGTGATGAAACCAAGTAATATGATTTTCTTATGTTATTTATTTCTTTATTCCATTAATGATGATCCATCCATAAAAAAACAATTCTTTTTGGTCGTAATCCTTGGTGGCTAGTTGTTGCATAATTTTCTTTCCCTTGATTACATGTATTGTTGTTGAAGCTTCTCCAATTTGTAGTAGATGTTGGTCTATCATAATATCTTGTTGAATATTGGTTTTGTGATGCTTTGTTCCAGGAATATTGATAAGTATTCCATCTTCTTCCTTGATAATGCTGATATTGACCTTCTTGTCTTCCTTGAAATCTTTCCTAGTAATGAGGGTGTCGATATAGTTTCACATTTGACAGTGTTCCTTCACTCTGCACATGCATTTGATCTATCTTCTTATTAGAGACAATTACATCTTCTATTCTCTTTGCTTGGTCTTTGATTACTTTATCCTTGGAGATAATACCATCATATTTGGCATGTACATCCTCTAGATGAACTTCAACTTCTTCAAGTATATTTTGGTGACCTAATTGAATCTTGTCTTCTTTCTCCTTTTGAAGTTGCAATGTCACCCCATGTATCAAATTATGATGTCCTTTTTCAATTCTAGGTTGAATTTTTGATTTTACCTCATCAGTGTTTAGAGATTCCTCAACTTTAATGTAAATTTTCTCTTCAAGTCTTTTGGTAGATTCTTCATCCAAGATCTTTGTTTTTTCTTGATTTTGATAATTCTTCTTTCAATCTCTTAACCTCATTCAATACTAGTTTTTTTTATTATGGTTTCATAATCTACATATATCTTCAACTTTCTTTTTCAATTCTCCCCTTTCCTTGTCCTTTTCCCACTTCCTTTTACTACCCATTCCCTATTTTATTTTTTGAACTTATTTAACAAGTGCTTCATTAAGGTCTCATATCTTAGATAACTCAACACCCTTCTACTTGATCTCTTTTTTTTCTTCTTTTAACTCTTGAATTTTATACATCTCCTCCCTTTTTTTTATCCCAAATCCATTTATTTGAGAAGAGTTCTTCAATTTTTTTCCATGTGATGTTCATTCTAGTATCATAATCAATACTCATCCACCACTTACAAGCTTCATAAAACAAATAATTCCTTGCCATTAAATCATTTATTCCATATTTCTTTACTATCCTCAAATTTCATCTTCATCTTCATTTTCACTAAAGTAAGGTATTTCCTTTGATTCTTAATTGAGGTCTAACCCACAACCTCATTATATTAGAAATAATGATCTCAAATAGTTATAATCCTTGTTTCAATATAATATTCTTTGTTTTCTTTTTCCAATGGATTTTAAATCAGCTCAATCAAACATTCTAGTCAAACATTATGATACTTTTAAGTAATCATAATGATCTCAAATAGTTATAATCCTTGTTTCAATATAATATTCTTTGTTTTCTCTTTCCAATGGATTTTAAATCAGCTCAATCAAACATTCTAGTCAAACATTATGACACTTTTAAGTAAACATACCTTTCAAACCCTGATTTGGAGTCAGTCCTTCTGGCTTACCTTCATTTTGATATATTTCGAAAATTTTGGCCCCTCTTTTGAAATTTATGGCAACTTTCCCAAACTTTGCTTATTTTTGGCCTTTCCTGGAGAGTGAACTTGTACAGAATGCCACATGTCCAATATTTAATACCCAATTTAAAATTTTTTACTTGACATATTATGGACTGTCCTCTTTCAAATTCAATTGGTCTCACATAATTTTTATCCTCGCTGAAGAAGATAGGACTATTTTACCTAGAACACATGTTTGAGACTAGTTATAGGACTAGTCAAAAACCTTATCTTCCATAGGTTGTATGTCCGAAAGTATAATGGCCCAGAACCTAAAATTTGTACCACAAGTACCTCGCTTTGTCATATAATTAACCTCCAAGTTTTTCTATCTGAAGTGTTCCATAAAAAATGTTATAACGAAAATTCCAAGATGACTTGATTGAAGAATCAAAATCCTAGGATTGATGCTCTGATACCAAATGCTTAAAATTTCATCTCATAATAGAAGAAAACACCATGTATAGAATGTGAGCATGGAGAACAACTCCAAGATAGATAATTTATACAATAATTCCTTAAAAAATAGGAGAACTTTCTCCAAATACACAATTACATTCATACATCATAATTCACAAGTTCTCAATAATGAATACACGATCTCTATATATACCTATTCACACATACATATGAAGCCCCTTTACTAGTAGACCGACCATATTACATACATATTTACACATTACATGTACCTTTAGCCCTATATATTCACCCCTTGGGGTCATATCATATACATTTAACCCTATATATATGCCCCCCTTGGGTTATGACAAAGGATTAATGATGTCATTAATGCCATATTACAATATTACAATACACACATCATTTCCAATATATATATCTATATATATATATATATATATATATATATATATATTAAAAAAATGGTGCATGTGAAAAAGTAAAAAGTGAAATGGTGGTTTCAAACCTATGGGTTTGGGGTATCTGTCCATGGTGTTTGGGGTGTTTTCTCATGGTATTGTAAATTAATTATTTAATTAAGAGACATTTCTCTTCATGAAGGGTTATGAAAAAGTATAAAAAGAGAAAGCATTGACATAAATTGTGTGTGTAAAAAATGGATTAGCAAAGATTGAAATGCAAAATTAGTTTCAGGCCATCTTGGTATTTTTGTGATAACTTTTTTTCTAGGATGTTTCAGACCTTGAAATTTGGAAGAGACATAGGAGAGATTTTGGTGTACTTGTAGTACAAATTTACGATGTTGGTTCTATATACTTTAAAATATATTCCTTGTGGAAGTTAGGGTTCCTAATTTTTCATGAAATCATTTTGAAACATGTAAGCTTGACACGTTCACTATAACTTATTTATGGGGATGTTTCAGACCTTGAAATTCTGCCTAGATAGAGGAGAGATCGTGTTGTATATGTGGTACAAATTTTAGATGCTGGTTTGCTATATTGTTGGAGATATTACCTTTGGAAGTTAGGGTTCCTAAATGCTCTTGAAATTAGTTTCAAACATGTCATCTTGACAGTTTCGCTATAACTTATTTTCTAGGATGTTTCATACCTTGAAAATTTGCAGAGACAGAGGAGAGATCTTGGTGTACATGTGATACAATTGTTTGATGCTGGTTCACTATACATTTGGAGATATTCCTTGTGGAAGTTAGGGTTCCTGCATTCTCCTGAAATTAGTTTCAAATAGGTCAGCAAGGAATTTTCACTATAACTTATTTTTTGGGATGTTTCAAACCATGAACTTTTGTAGAGACATATGGGAGATATTGGTGTAAATGTGGTACAAATTTCAGATATTGGTTCATTGTAATTTATGAGACATGCTATGTGGAAGTTAGGATTTTTGATTGGTCCTGAGATCAGTTTCAAACATGCCAGCTTGGCATTTTTATTATAACATCTTTTTGGGGACTCTTCAGACTGTGAAAATTTTAGAGAATAGAGGGGACATATAGAAGTACCTCATTTAACATTTTCAGAATCATATTTGCAAAATTGGATACGTACCATGCTGTACAAGTTCATTCTTGGGAAGAGGTCCAAAACAACAAGATTTGGGAAAGTTGCCATTGGAAATTCAAATCTTGGTCAGACCTGGTAAAGGTAGAACTAGTGAGCATACCTGGTGAAGAAAGAAGAAGTGAGTATACCTAGTAAAGGAATAAGTAACAAGCAGACTTAGTGAAGGAAGAAATAGAAAGCAAACTCTATGAATGTTGGGGCATCTTAGTGATTGGTGTCTCTTGGTAAGTTGGTTCTTAGCGGTGGGTATTGGTGTCTCCAATAGATTGGTTTCTATGAAAGTTTGTAATATATTGGTGTCTCTTACTAAGTTGGTTCTTAGCGGTGGGGATTGGTGTCTTTAGTAGATTGGTGTCTACGGAGATCTAAAAGAGATTGGCGTCTCTTGCTAAGTTGGTGCTTAGCAGTGGATATTGGTGTCTCCAGTAGATTTGTGTCTACAAAGATATGTAAGAGTAGGTTGGTGCCTACCAAGATTTGTATCAGCAGGGATTGGTGTCTCGAGTAGGTTGGTGCCTACAAAGAGTTATAAAGAAAAGTTGTGGTTTTCTACAATTAATATGTGATTGTTTGCTTATGGTTTATGAATGCTTGAAAAAGTAAAAAATGTCTTATATCAATTCACCCCCCCTCTTAGTATAAGTATGTGCTCAACACTATCCACATCTACTCATTTTTTTTAATTCCTCTTGAATATGGCTTGTTTGCACCAATTGTAGGCTATATGCTTAAGGTTTGCAACAACTTATAGGGGAATTGGAATAGGATAATATCCCCATGATAATATGTTTTACAGACTCCATGGAGTATAAAATTGTTCCATATCTAATTCTTTACCTTTGTCACTGGTTTTACGTATAGCTTTGTCATCTCTTGTTAGATCTAGCACATTTCTAGGTGGTGTCGTGGCCTATTATGCTTGCTTCTATGATGTGGCCTATTGTGATTTCTATTATTCATCACCTAT
The DNA here is from genome assembly GCA_009831015.1 of Picea engelmannii. Lineage (NCBI taxonomy): Eukaryota > Viridiplantae > Streptophyta > Pinopsida > Pinales > Pinaceae > Picea > Picea engelmannii. The sequence continues at coordinate 221,298 of ML801099.1, read as the reverse complement.
GGTATCACTAATACTTGATGCAACTTGAGATTCTTCTTGTTGTAGTCTCTTCATATTTCTTCCTTTTCTCCTCAACTAAAATTATTTGTTCTTGCCCAACTTTCCTTTTCAATTACTCATCAATGAGTTTTTTCTTTGCCTCCTCCTTTTTTAATTCTTCTTCTTGTTTTCTCTTCATTTTATCTTCTTTCCAATAGTTCTCTTGAGATTCTTGTAGTTCCCTTTTTCTTTTCTCCGTTTCAACTTATTTTCTCTTCTATTCCAATTCCAATTGTGTGCTCTCTTCCTCTTGTCTCTTTTGTAATTTCTTCCTCACTCTTTCTCTTAAATTCTTCCTCTTCATGTTTCCTTCTTTACTCTTGTTCCTTGGAATTTCTCTCTACTTATTCACATATCTTATTTCCTCGTACTTTCTAGCCCCTTCTCCTTCTTTTCTAACTCTTTCTTCTTCTTCCAACCTCCAATTTATCTCATCAATTTGTACATAAGGGGTCATGGTAGTGGAAGCAACTAATTTTGGGAATTTGAGCCTATTTGAGGAATCCTACCAGTCCCTTGCATTCTCATAAGGATGCTCATCTTTTGATTTATCATGTGTGTATGACCAAGAAAGGGAAATTAATTCTCAATTATTATGTACAAGGCCCTTATGATTGTGTATTCTAAATTGGCCATGATGGAGTCTATACTCAATGATAGAACTAGATTCATATCTAGCATGTTTTGGATATTTCAAGTAATGGTGACCTCAGCTAAAATTGTAGAGGATAAAAATAATATTTTTTTCCTCTTTAAAAAATGAGGCATTAAAACCTTACAACAAAGATCGATATGCAATTTCTCCCAAGACCAATTTATTTGATACATATTTGGAAAATAGATGTGGTGCTACAGTTACAACATGGATCCTTAACTAGGTAAAATCTTTCTAGAAGTACCAGTTGCTAATATATTTAATCAATCTCATATCATATTTAGTTAGTCTGGTGATATACATGTACTTGGTATTTAGACACATGCCAAATCAAATTGAGACCTTCAAAAATATTAGTGGTGGAGACTACATTCAAAAGGTAGGATTCCATATATAATGTCGGGACTAGCCCATGCTTTGCCTTTGCTTTCTGCACTTTCTCAATCACTTGGTTAAAATGATAAGATAAAATGGTATCCCAATTAAACAAACTACCAATAGTAACATTGTATTAGTCAATTGTACCAAAGAATCATTGAAATATGTACAATATTTCTCTCCATATAGTCTGGCTATCAAATCCATGGCATATACATATGGTTCCCACATATTGGTAATGGAGTAGCTACCATCCACTTTATGAAAGAAATTTTTTTCCTCCCTCCACCAGCTAGCTATAATTTTTTTGTCATCATGTTTCTCATGATATTTTTGCACAAATAATTTAACTGGGTGTGCTTCCGTATTTGGTATTTTATAATGTTTCTCTAGATTCATTGCTAGAAAAGAACCCACACTTTTTTCCATCAACATTAATAGTGGTGCTATTGCCTATGTTGGTATTATTGATAAACCACTCAATGGATTTAGAGCAGGGCATGGCATGTGTCCTCACTGCAACCAAATGTGAATGATAATTTCTAATATTTATGAACACCTTGTCATCAATTTATTTTATAATCGTTATAAAGAATTACTTCTAGGTATTCCTCCATATGAAATTTCTGATGCATTTCATTCCATTGAGTGAAAATGATTTGTACTCCTATATTAGCTTCACTATCATTATATACTGGCCTTTGTTGATGTTCCTTTAGTGTAGGTATTTTAATTATTGGAACATACTCCTCAAATAAAGTTTTAATCTATAGTGGTTTCTACAAAGAGGTTTTAACCAGCTCCTTGGGTTGTTTCCCCTTAGGAGAATTTGAAGGAGCCCTTACAAGTGTCCTTCTAGGTGGAATATTTCATGAATGATAGGTAACATATAAAAAAGTAAAGAAAATCATGTCCATACATAGTGATACTCCTCATTAGAATACTATTTTCAACTTCATTATACCAAATTTTGCAATGAAAAATGATTGAGTTAAATTATGACACCAATTGAAAAAAAGTTCGAGAAAAACCAAGAACTTAGGATTTATAATACTAAAATAAAATGTCAAACTTATATCCTATTCCAATCTTGCTACAAAGAAGTGCACACATTTGAATTTGAAAAATACTAGTTTCATAAACATACCTTTGTGGATGAATTGTGAATATTATGCAATTGGACCACATAAGTGTTTGCACACATAGTCAGATTCAACTTGAAACACCAATTCACTATGCATAGGGGCATAGTAACAATGCACAATTCACACTAACACTCATTTTACTTCCAATTACTAGTTGCACTGAAAAATCAAAATCACAATCTAGAAAATTCACTAACAACACTCTTTCCTCACTTGCAACATTCGAGTTCAAACTTAGTGTGATCCAAACAATGGAATGTTAAAAAATTTATAATCAAATTACCCAAATATAACACCATGATTTATAATCTATATTAAACCTAAATGGATCCCCCAAATCTTTGATATTAAATGCCGACTGGGCATTTTGTCTATTGAATCAACATTAATGGCTAGTAGATTTGGTTTTTGATAGTTGCTCATCACTTTTGTTTTGGTAATTTTTGAACCATAGTGATGGAAAAGTGAGTTTAAGTGAGAGATAGTATGGATTGTCGAGAATTGTGTGAAGCAAAGTCATTGATTGGGTTTCTAGATGGTGGAAGATAAAAGTTAAAATTACAGTGATATGCATGATCGATGTGCAAATTCAGTTTCACAATTCTACTATTTTTCAATTTTTCATTTTAGCTAAAGTGCAAAGTGACCACTAACAGTCGTTCATCAGGGACAATTTTTCACTTTGGAGCAACACTGGGGATCGACACCTTCATTTCACTTTTGTATTGGTGCATAAAAATAATTTCATATCGATGCCCAAAATTGACTTTCATATTGGTGCTTAAAACCGACTTTTGTATTGTCACTTAAAACTAACTTTGGTATATCAATGAAAGTGATATGATCTTGTTGATAATAAACCATTTTAATTCAAAACAAGGCCAAAAGGACTTAAAAAAAATTCATTTTCTCCAAAACAAACCAATTTTTTTTTTCAAAATTCAATGATAGGCAAGGAATCCTTAAAAATGAAATGCAAAAATTTACTTGCCAAAAACTAAAAGAACTTAAAGAAAAAGTGGTACCCAAAAATTTAAAATTTTTACGGTGCGTTGATAACTATTATTATACCCAAATTCAACAAGAGGTAAAAACTCTTCCTAGTGTTTTTGTTGATCCATTACATACATGCATATCATGTCTTCTAATGGATGATTTAGTATTTCAGTTTGTCCATCATTTTTTGTATGGTATGTTGTATTGAAATTAAATTGCATCCTTAGTTCCTCTTGAAAACTTGTCCAATATCCCATTGTAAACAATGATCCTCTATATGAAATTATCTTCTTTGGAATTTCATGCAATATTACTATCTCATTGATGAACACTTACATTTTCTGTTTCTTCATAAGTATTCTTTATTGGAATAAAATGCACACTTTTATTCAAAGTGTAACTACTACAAAATATAATTGTGTCTTCTCATCGTCATAAGAAATCCTACTATAAAATACTTTGAAATTACTTCCCATTTGGACTCGGGTATTGCATGTGGTTGCAATAATCCTATTGGATGTTAATGCCTAGCCTTCACTTACAGACACTCAAGGCATCTAGCTACAAAATTAAATATATCTTTCTTCATTCCATTCCAAAATAATAATGGTTTCAAATCCACTTTCATCTTCTTTATTGCTAAATGAGTTATATAAACTTCTCTATGAGCTTCCCTTGAGATTAAATTTTAAATTTCATCATTCAGTGGCACACAAATTCTTCAACAACATTGTAATAACCCATCATCATCCAAAGTATATCTTTCATATTTCAAAATTTTCATCACTTCATTTTATAACTCTAACCTAACTTCCTTGTACCATCTTCTTCTAACTATAACTTGAATATATTTTCCTGCAAATTTGTCTTCAACAACAAAATCGAGAAAATATGTGGTCTATTATTTAAAGCATCTAACACTGTATTTATTGTTATTTTTATGTCTGATATATGAAAATCATACTCACTTAATAATTTTGACCACCTCCCTTGCATCAAATTCAAGTTACTTTGTGTAAATATGTATTGAAGTCCATGATGATCCATCTTCAATTTAAATTTATTTCAACTAAGTAATTCCTCCAAATTATTAACACATGTACTATTACTACAAGTCCTAAATCATGCATTACACAATTATCTTCATGTGGTTGAATATTTATCAAAGAATATGCAATCAACCTACCTTCATGCATTAGTATTCCACATAATCTTTCTTTCAAAGAATCCATACATACCATAAAATGTTTCCTGACATTGCTCTATCCACAAAATTTTATTCTTCTTCTTCTATAATTCGGTAATAGGGTTCACAATCTTAGAAAAAATTTCTATGGACCTTCTATAATACCTGACTAAACCCATGAAGCTATGTAATTTGTGTACATTAGTAGGCATCAACCATTCCATAATTTCCTCTATTTTCATTAGATCCATCACAATTTCATCTCTGTAAATTATATGTCCCATGTAATGAATCCAAAATTGCCTCTATTTTCACTATATCCATCACAATTTCGTTTCTAGAAATTATATGTCCCATGTAAGGAATCTTCGATTCATAAAATGAA
>ML801099.1:176871-194901 GCA_009831015.1 Picea engelmannii | reverse complement strand
ATTACTCTCGTAAAACCTGGATATATTTCTTGAAGACTAAAGATGAAGTGTTCAGTAAGTTCAAGGAATTCAAAGCCTTGATAGAGAACCTTTCTGAAAGAAAGCTCAAGATACTCAAGTCAGATAATGGAGGAGAATATACCTCAAAAGAGTTTGTGAACTTATGCAAAGATGTTGGGATCAAGAGGGAACTCACTACTCCCTATAATCCTCAACAAAATGGTGTAGCTGAACGGAAGAACAAAACCATACTGGACGCTGTGAAGACTATGATCCATGATCAAGATCTTCCTATGTTCTTATGGGCAGAAGCAACAATGACAACTATTTATGTGCAGAACCGATTGTCCCATAGTGCACTTGGGCTCAAGACATCGGAATATATGTTCACCGGAAAGAAGCCAGAGGTAAGCCATCTCAAAATATTTGGCTGTCCAGTGTTTATTCATATACCTAAAGAAAAGAGAAACAAGATGGACTCTTCAGGAAAGAAGGGAATATTTGTGGGATACTGTGAGGTCTCCAAGGCCTTCAGAATCTATATACCAGGTCAACATCACATTGAGATCAGAAGGGATGTGACCTTTGATGAAGATGCAATGCTCAAATAATCCAAAACATGCCAGCTTGAAGAGGTATATGAAGAGGAACCTGTAATCCCCAATACTGCAATGAGGGAGGTTCCCAGAGCTGCAGAACCAAGGATGGAAGTCGTAACTTCCCCTGATGAGGAACTTCTAGAAGACCATGATATAGTAGAAGTGCAAGAACCTCCTCAGATGACGACCCTCCATAAAAGAAAGCCAGCTTGGGCTAGAGAGCTTATTCAAGATGGAGAGAAGTATGGTGTTCCCCAAGGAACTACGAGATAGGTGAAAAGACCAAAGCCATTCTCCAATTATACGGCTTTGATGTGTGATCTCCTAGAAGAGGAGCCTACCTGCTTTGAAGAAGCCATTCAGAGAAAGGAATGGGACGATTCCATGATAGAGGAATACCAATCCATAATGAAGAAATAAGTATGGGAAATAGTTCCCAGATCAAAGAATAAATATGTGGTATCCTCTAGATGGCTCTTCAAAGTAAAGCATGCTGCTGATGGAAGTATTGAGAAGTATAAAGAAAGATTTGTCACTCGTGGATTTTCCCACAAGGAAGGCATTGACTATGAAGAAACATTCTTTCCTATGGCCAGATACACTTCGATCAGAACCATCATAGCTCTTGCAGCTAAGATGAAGTGGAAGCTGCACCAGATGGTCGTGAAGACAACTTTCCTAAACTGTGTTATTGAAGAGGAAGTGTATATAGAACAACCTCAAGGATTTGAGGTTGAATATAGGAAGTCTCATGTCTGCATATTGAAGAAATCCTTATATGGATTGAAGCAAGCTCCTAGAGCTTGGTATGGCCGTATAGACAGTTTCTTAATGAGCTTAGGATTTACCAAGAGTAAAGCAGACTCTAATATCTACTTCAAAATCATGAACGATGAGCCAGTAATCTTACTGCTATATGTGGATGACTTATTATTAACTGGAAAAGAAAATCTCATCACTGAATGTAAAAAGAGACTTGCCTTGGAGTTTGAAATGAAAGACCTTGGCCTAATGCATTATTTCTTAGGTCTTGAGGTATGGCAGAGTCTGGAGAGGATCTTCCTTAACCAAGGGAAGTACACCGTCGAAATCTTGAAGAGATTCGACATGTTGGAATGCAAGCCCATGAATACACCCATGGAAGCGAGGCTGAAGCTGCTGGTCTATACTTCTTCAGACTTGATTGATGCCACACTATATAAACAAATTATTGGATCGCTGATGTACCTGATGAACACCAGACCATACATTTCTTTTGCCGTGAACACCTTGAGTCAGTTTCTCGTAGAACCCAGACATGTTCACCTAGTGGCTGCAAAACATGTGATGAGGTACCTTAAAGGTACAATAGATTATGCTCTCAGCTATGATGGAGATCATGATTTCAAATTGACTGATGCAGATTGGGTAGGAAGTGTTTCTGACAGGAAAAGCACTTCAGGATGCTGTTTCAGTTTGGGATCAGCTATGATCTCGTGGTAGAATAGGAAGCAATCTAGTATTTCTCTTAGCACAACGGAAGCAGAATACATTGCTGCATGTTCTGCTAGCTGCGAAGCTATATGGCTTCGAAAGTTGCTGACCAATCTATTTGAATTAGAGATGAGAGAAACCTTGATTCTATGTGATAAGCAAAGCTACATAAAAATGATAGAGAATCCTTTATTCCACGATAGGTCGAAGCACATAGAGATCTGTTATCATTACATCCATGACATGGTACAGAGAGGAGCCTTAAAGCTCCAATACATTAGCATGAATGAACAGGTTGTTGACGTGTTGACCAAGCCCCTATCTCGTGTGAAGTTTGAGTACTTCTGAGATAAGCTTGGCATAGTCCGAAAGGACCCTCCTCGAAAGGGGGAGTAGTTGTTGTGATGAGTATTCCCTGCTTCCGACCTTGTGGTTGTGACATAAAGTAGGATGTGTACCTTGCTTCTGACCTAGTTGTCAGACATAAAGCAAGATGAGATGTGTTCCTTGCTTCTGACCCAGTTTTCAGACGTAAAGAAATATGTGATGTGTTTCTTGCTTCTGACCCAGTTGTTAGACGTAAAGTAAGATGAGATGTGTTCCTTGCTTCTGATCCAATTGTCAGACATAAAGCAAGATGAGACGTGTTCCTTGCTTCTAACCCAGTTGTCAGATGTAAAGCAAGATGAGATGTGTTCCTTGCTTCTGACCCAGTTGTCAGACGTAAAGCAAGATGAGATATATACCTTGCTTTTGACCTAGTTGTCGGATGTAAAGCAAGATGAGTTGTGTTCCTTGATTCTGACCCAGTTGTCATACGTAAAGCAAGATGAGATGTGTTTCTTTCTTCTGACCCAGTTGTCTGACGTAAAGCAAGATGAGATGTGTTCCTTGCTTATAACCCAGTTTTCAAACATAAAGCAAGATGAGTTGTGTACCTTTCTTCTGACCTAGTTGTCAGACGTAAAGCAAGAAGAGATGTTCCTTGCTTCTGACCTAGTTGTCAGACGTAAATAAAGATGATATGATGAGACTAGCACTGAGCTTCCGACTGGATAACCGTGACATAAAGCCAATCTAGTATCCTGATTTTGACCGGATGGTTGTGACATAAAGCAGGACGAATATCTTGCTTCCAGCTTGAGTGCTGTGACGTAAAACAAGATGATGAGATGAGACAAGTATTGAGCTTCCAGCTTGACAACTGTGACATAAAGCCAGTCTTGTATTATGATGAACCAACCTTGTGCTGTGATGATGATGATGTATCAGTTTTTATACTAATACATATTGATGGAGATGATGATGGCATTCCTTTGAGAATGACGATGCTACCGATGAAGAAAACTTCCAATGATTTATAGATACGCCAGTCAATGTTCCAAGATGATATTTATGATGCTATCCTCTCACCCACTTGATGCTGTTGATGAAGATGTCCTCTCTCTCTCGCATGATGCTACTGAAGAATACCCTTCTTGTTAAGGGGGAGTGTTGAAATAATGTAACTGCAAAGAGTATTCTTATTATTATTTATATATTATTCATAAGGATCAATCCCCATTGTGGATTGATCATGTCGGTTATTGTAATAGGACCAAATCCCCTTTTGCGGATTGGTCAAAAGACAATTGTAATAGGCAGAATAAGAAGTCGTTACTAGCAAATATTAAAGAGACCCAGAAATATAATAAAGGTGGGTTTACCCACCCAGTTTGAGAAGTCGACCCTGCCAGTGAAGAGACACTTCACACGTGCCAGACTTGTATAAATAAAGGAGGCTAGTGCCTCAGTTAGACGCAACACACCTGCTCAGTTTGAGAGACAAGTTCTGATCTGTTACCGGAGAAGAAGAAGGAGAGAGAGAGTGGCACATATCTAGGAGATGAATTTCTGTATTAGCATAAGAGATCTCTTGGCATTGTATTGGCTATCTATATTAAGGAAGTTTTGCTGGGTTTTCTTCCCCTAGAGGGTTTCCCAGGATAAATGCTATGTCTCTTGTGGTTGTGTATTTCTCAGTGATCTTGGATTATGCTATTGTTATCTAATGAAATGCAAACATCTATAATAATGTCTTAAACATTAATAGTTATTATCAAGGTCATGGATTAAAATATTGGGGGGAACATTGCAGATGGATCTCTCATATGCCACAATTCCAGTCTTCGGGGGTGAACATAGAAGGTTGTACAAAGAAGCATAGCTGGCTTATATTATTAGTGATGAAGATAATCCTACAAATCATCCTATTTATGTAGTTGGCACTGATTTTGGATCTAGTATTCTACAACTTACTGATATCATCAACCACCTCTAGAAATGAGAAAGCCATCACAGGCAGTTTGTGAAACAGTCAATCAAGGTGCTCAATTTTGGAAAATGTATTTTGATGGGGCTTCTTCTAAAGAAAGTGTTGGTGCTGGTGTCGTTTTTATTTCTCCTTCTCAAGAAGTCATATCCTTGTCTTTTAAGTTGGAGTTTGAGACCACTAACAACATTGTTGAATACGAGGCTCTTGTTTTGGGGCTAAGCATTGTTAAAGACATGAATATTGATAAATTATCAGTTTTTGGAGATGCAGAGCTGATTGTACATCAGATCATAAATATATATCAGGAAAAAAATCCAAGGTTGAGGACCTATAGAAATGAGGTATGGGATCTGATTGATAATTTATTCCTAGCTTTCAATATATCATTTGTGCCTAGAGAAGAAAATGCATTGGAAGACTCCCCAGCTGTTTCTACTAGCAAATTTAAAGTTCCACTACCACCTAAACTCAAGTATGATGTAGAAGTGAAATATAGGCCTTCCATACCTGACAATGTCAAACATTGGAAGGTGTTTGAAGATGATCTTGAGATAAAAATATTTCTGGAAACAATGGAAGAATTTTCTTCACTTCACATTGATCAAGATCTAGATGATGTAAGCAGTCCTCATGTTGATAAATTCTTAAATAAATATGCAGACCGCAAGATTTTACAATTTCCTAGTAATCATATCCCCAAGGGATTGGTTCCTTTATAGAGATTATTTGATAGTAATGATGTGGATTCCAAAGTAAGAGGTTCAAATGCAGATGCTGATGTGACAGAATGCAATATAGGCACTGATGAAAATCCCAAGTATGTCAAGATGTCTAGTAGTTTGTTAGAAAAATAAAGAAATGAGTATATCAAACTGCTAAAGGAATTTGCTGATGTTTTTTCTTGGAAGTATGATGATTTGAAAACTTATGACACAAGAATTATTGAACACAAGATACCTTTGAAAGATGATACTAAACCATTTAGAAAAAAACTAAGACAAATCAATCCAATGTTGCTGCTCATCATGGAGAAGGAAGTCAAAAAGTTGCTTGATGCTCAGATCATCATACCTTTGAGGTACTCTGAGTGGATAGCTAATCTTGTCCCTGTTAGAAAAAAGAATGGATAAATAATAATTTTTGTTGATTTCAAAAATTTAAACAGGTGTTCTAGAAAAGATAACTATCCTTTTCCCAAGATGGAACATATTTTGCAAAGGGTGACTGGCTCAGAAAGGATGTCCATGATTGATGGCTTTTTAGGCCACAATCAAATTTCTATTTTACCTGAATATAGGGAGAAGACAACTTTTACCAATCCTTGGGGTATATTCATGTATTCCAAGGTTCCCTTTGTCTCTTGAATGCACGGGCAACCTTTCAACATGCAATGAATATTTCTTTTATCAGAGAAAAGGATAATTTTGTGGTGATCTACTTGGATGACATCACAATGTTTTCAAAATCTGATGAAGAGCACTATCAACATTTCAAGAAGGTGTTCCTTAAATGCAGAAAATTTGGATTGTCACTCAATCCTAGGAAGTCCCTCTTTGCTATGAAGGAAGGTAAACTGTTGGGACATATTGTCTCAATAGAAGGGGTAAAAATTGACCCAAGTAAAGTAGAGGCCATCAAGACTCTGTCTCTCCCTAGGTCGAAGAAAGAGATCCAGTTCTTCCTGGGTAAGATAAACTTCTTGAGAATATTTATTTCTAATTTTGCTGAGTTGGTTAAGTTTATCACATCCATGTTGAGAAAGGGAAATGAGGTAAAGTGGACACTTGAATCTAGAAATTCTTTTGATCAAATTAAATAAGCACTGACTGAGGTGCCTGTTATTATCAACCCTGATTATTCAAAATAATTTCTCATATTTTCTTTTTCCTCACATGACACATTGGATGTTGTTCTCCTTGAAAAAAACTCAAATGGAATGGATCAACCTATTTATTTTTTCAGCATGGCTTTGAGGGATGATAAAGCCAGGTATGACATCATGGAAAAGAAAGCCTATGATTTGGTCAAATCCCTCAAGGTTTTTAGAGTGTCTGTTTTTCATTCTAGAATCATTGCTTATGTCCCATCGACCTTTGTTAAAGAGATTCTTATTCAACTTGAAATTGATGAAAAGAGGAGTAAGTGGATTGCCAAAATTCTGGAATTTGATCTTGAAATGAAACCTACCAAGCTGGTGAAAGGGAAAGGTTTAGCTAGATTGTTAGCCGAATCAAATTGAAAGGAACTTGGGGTTAATTTCATGAATGTAGACTTTATATATTAGTAGACTGATATTGCTAGCAACAACTCACATATCGGCCCCAAATTGGTAGAGTGAAATTGGTACAAGGACCTCATCCACTTCTTGCAGACATTGCAACCCCCTACTGGACTTGAAAATACTAAGGTGAGGGATTTGAAGCTCAAAGCAATCAGATATTGAATTGTTGATCATCATTTTTGGAGGACCACAACATATAAAATACTCAGAGCTGGGTACTTTTGGACTAGTTTATTCACTCATGTTTGTGCAAAGATCAGGGCCTGTGATAAATGTCAGAAATTCTTAGGAAGAAACAACTAAAATCTTTGCCTCTGAATCCCATAATGGTATCTAGTCCTTTCTAGCAATGGGGATTAGATTTCATTAGAGAAATCCATCCAGCTTCAAGTGGCCAACATCGTTGGATCCTGACTGCCACTGATTATTTCACCAAGTGGATAGAATCCATCCCTACAAGAAATGCAACACATAAAGTAGTCATTGGATCCCTGGAATACATTTTGTCAAGGTTTGGATGTACTAACAAGATTATGAGTGATAATGCTGCAAATTTTAAAGCTGAACGTCTGGTCAAGTTCTGTGAAAAGTTTGGGATCCAACTTATTCATTCTACTCCTTATTACCCTTAGAGTAATGGCTTGGCAGAGTCATCTAACAAAAGTCTAGTAAAGATCATAAAAAAACTGCTGGAGGATAACAAAAAATCTTGGGATTCAAAGATGAAGTTTTCTCTATGGGAAGATAGAGTAACCACCAAAAGATCAATTGGTACTAATCCATTTCAGTTGGTCTATGGAATTGAGGCTATTTTTCCTTCTCAACTTGCACTACCCATGGAAAAATTTTTTCAAGACCAAAAAGGAGAGCCAGATGATATGATCAGGAGGATGCATCAGCTAGTGGAAGTACATCAGACCAGGGAGCAGCTCTTTGATAAAGCACATAGCCATCAACAAAATATCAAGCAAGATTTTGACAAGAATGTAAAGAAAGAATATTTCTAGCTGGGAGACCCGGTGCTCAAATGGGATGCACAAATACAAGACAAGGGAAAACATGGTAAATTCGAAGCCTTGTGGATTGGTCCTGTTATCACTCCAAGAAACTCTTTGTGGTTGTGGGTCAAAGATGCTTGGTAACTTAAAGTAAACTTGTTTTTGTATTTTGTATGTGTGGATCAATGGGATGACTCAATTACAGTATGGTATTCAGACAATCAAAATGAGAATAAAATGAACCAGTGCTCTCAAGGATCAATAATTAGATGAGTTTTTAAAGTGGGTGAGAAAACAATGCTTATAAACCAAATACAAATGTAGGGTTTAATAAACAATGACAAGAAACCATGAATCAAGTTATGAGCTAACCAATCAGATGACAATCATTTTGCACCTGAAACAACTTGAATAAAATTACAGAAGGAAAAATGAGAATCTGACATCAATAGAGAGAGAAAATTGTGATTTGTATTATCATTTGAAAGGTCTGTTTACAATATAGTATTTCTGCTATCCAAAATCGAACCTTTACTTTATCAAAATGATAAGTATTTATAACCTTTACAATAGATCTCAGATCCCTGAAAAATGGATCTGGATTTCTAAATATAGAAAACATAAGACAAAACTAAATACAATAGGATAACTAAGAACTAGTTCCTATGAATTGAACTGTCTTCAAAGCTTGTCTTCGACATCTGGTCTTCATCATTGCTATGTTTATGATGTGTCATGGAGGAAAGGACACATGTCTTCAGTAGTTGGAAAAATTTTAATAGTTGTGAGCAAAGCTTTAGTTGACCAATTAAGCATTCTCCTCCAAAATCTCCACGAATATTTGAAACATAATATTTTATGATTTGGTGATTCATCTTTTTGATGTCCTCTTATCCTTTAAATCACCCAAAAACCACTATGTTCGAGTTCAAATCTTCAAAATTCTTACTCTGTGGGTTCACTAGCTATTTAGAAGTAAAAACTTCAAAATCTTGTGCAGGTTCCATGGAGTGCTCTGGACTTTTGATGGATGGACTTTCATCTTCCTTTTCTGGTTCTATGTCTAAATATGTGTATGGAAGATTTAGAGAATTTGTCTTTTTTACTGTGGATTGCTCTGAGTTTGTTTAAAAATCTAGTTTCTTTTTAGTTTTCTTGGGCTTTATGCTAGAATTTTTGTCTTCTGGTGGCTTTGGGAGAGCTCTCCTTCTCCTTGAGATACTCTGAGGAGTTGACTGCTTCTTGCCTACTTTCTTCTTTTCATTTATAGGTTGAGTTTGGGTCTCAAAACCTTCCCAGAAGAGAAAGTGCTGCCAAGTTCTTTCTCTCTGTCTCAGTTCTTCCAAGATGATCATTTTAATCAGGCCATAATGACAAAGGGAATTTTTGATGCTGAATGGTTCGGCTCTGATCTTATTACACACCTTGGTTAGGCTTCTATGAAGAAAGAAAGACAAATTTAGAAGGACCTTCCCTGTGAAGTGATCTAAGAGCCTAAAATGATATAACATTAACTTGTCATACCTTCCCTCTAAGGTTAAGTATAACTAAATGCCTTTGAACAAATCTTGCCATTCATCTTCAAGGTAAGAAACAGGGATACTTTTATTCCATGTTATACTTCGGAATTCTGTCTTGAGGTATGATATAAAATCCAAATTCTTGGTCACTGTTGTTTTAAACCAATTTTGGCCTGTTCTGGGTAAGCCAGTTGCTGAAGCGATGGTAGCTTCATCAACTATTAGTTCCAACGATCCCACTATAACTTTCTTTCCATCATAAGACTTTGCAAAAATCTCTGCTATTGCCTGGTGATAGCCTTCCTGCAACCTTTCCACATATGTCATACAACCTGCGTCTGAGAAATGCTTTTGCACCTCTGGATAAGACTGCAAGAAAGATAAATTGTCTAATTCTTTCCTCAGAAGTCGTCCTCCTTGCTTCCTTTCCATCTGCAACTTAATCATCAGCTAATTTTTACACATTTGAAACAACAAAATTCTTAATAAGGAAAAGGCTAGCGCTGGTGAAAACTACCCTGTGTTATCAATGAAATATGAAACCCCATAATAGAATTTTTTGAACACCGTGGGTTTGAAATAGGAAATGGTGATTTGATTTGATGTCATCAACTAATTGGTACTTTATCCTCTGGTTGCAATGATGATTAAGAGTGCGTCATGTCTTCAAACCCTTCTCTGTCTGCTCCACGAAATTCGTGAGCACAATCTATCATGATGTCCTGCTAAAACGTGATGAAAAGGTGTCATCACTCATTTGTGTCCATTAACTCTCCATGATGATCGTATGATGTGTGTCCGACGTATCCTTTTTGGGTTTCTGGAGTCGTTGGAGGAAAACCCATGTTAACACTTTCACCGGCTCGCTTGCTGCTGAGAGTACACTTTAGCCGTTGAAACTTGAGGCTTTCACCAACTAACTTCAACTTCAAAATAGATGTTAGCTGTTGAAAATCTTTTTTATTGATTTTTTTGAAAAGACCTTTTGATGATCGATTTATTTCTAGGATAACATCTTGGATCCTATATTTTGACACTTCTAAAATTTAAAAAATTATATAGGACCCTAATTTATGACCATGCTATCACCTACAAAAAGGAACAAATTGACTGATTCATTTTGAGAGATAACATTTGGCTCTAGCTAGGATGGAGAGCTGCCTGTGAGGTTTCCAAGAACCTAGTTTGACTTAGTAGCCTTATATACAATTTGAAATCAAAATTGATTTTACTCAGTATTCCATTGGGCATGGAGTTATTGATGAAAACAAAACTAAAATAAAACTGAAAAGGATATGTACAAATAAGCAGGCTTTAAGGAAATCCTCATGAAAAGTAGAGTTTCAGAAATCGCCCATTAAATGGCCCACCTGATACTTCTTCACCTGCAAGATCTTGGAGGAAAAAAGTATTGTTCTGCTGAGCTGATGCTATGACAAATGGACTTGTACAGAGTGCATCAAACTTGCCATGTTTTCCCTTTTCCTGTCTTGCTGCACCCCATTTCAGAACCAGATCCCCTGCCTTGAAAATACCTGTCTTAAATTTTCTGTCAAAGATTTCTTTCATCTTCCTTTGGTGTAACTCTGTCTTTTCCAAAAGTTGTTCTCTGTCTTGCTGCAACTCTACCAAATTGTGGATCCTCCTAGTTAGATCATTTGGCTCAGAGTTAGCTTCTTGTAAAAATTTTGCAACTGGTAGTGCAAGTTGAACAGGGAAGATGGCTTCAGTGCCATATACCAACTGGAAGGGGGATGTGCCAATTGACTTTTTATTTGTAACTCTGTCAACCCACAAAGAAAATTTCAACTTGGAATCCCAGGCCTTGGTATTTTGTTCAAACAACTTCTTTATGATTCTGACTAAACTCTTATTTAATGATTCAGCTAAGCCATTTCCCCGTGGATAGTAAGAAGTAGAATGTACTAGCTGAATTCCCATCTCTTCACATAATTTTACCAAGTGTTTATCATTAAACGCAACAACGTTGTCTGTGACTATTCTCTTAGGGCAGCCAAATCTAGAGAATATGTTTTCTTGCATAAAATTAATGATGATAGTTTGATTGGCATTTCTTGTAGGAATGGCCTCGATCCATTTGGTAAAATAATTAGTAGCCACAAGGATCCATTTATGATGATTGCTAGAAGGAGGATGAATCTCACCTATGAAGTCCAAACCCCATTGCTGAAAAGGACCCGTGACCACAACAGGTTTGAGGGGAAGAGATTTTAGCTGCTGTTTGCCTATAAACCTTTTACACTTGTCACATGTTTTCACAAATTTACACACATCTGAAAATAAGGATGGCCAATAGTAACCAGCTCTTAGGATTTTATGAGTGGTAGTCTTCCAATAGTGATGTCCTCCACACTCACTATTATGAAATTCAGTCGTGATTTTAGCTAGTTCCTCTTGGTTTATGCACCTCAAGAGTATCCCTGTTGGATTTTTCCAAAACAATAAGTTATCATTAATGCATAAATTTATGGCTTTGAGCTTTAAATCTCTCCCTTGTGTTTTTGTTAAATTTGAAGGAACTGATAAATTCTATAGAAAATAAATGATGCGACTATACCATTCACAGTCATCTAGGTGAGGAGAAACCTACAGATTATCACTACCTCTGTCTTCTGAAATCTGAATGTCTTCTGCATTTATACCCACAAAATTTATCTCAAGCAACTTACAATTTTCTTCTGCAAGGAGCTTGGTAAGGCCTTGACCTTTCACAAGTTTTGCTGGCTTGATCTCGACATCAAATTCAATTAACTTTTCTATCCACTTACTCCTTTTCCCATCTATGTCGGGTTGTATAAACACATCTTTGACTGAGCTTGAAGGTACATAAACTATTACCTTGGCTTGAAGAATGTAAATCCTGAAGGATTTTAATAACTTGATGAGTGCATATGCTTGTTTTTCCAATGGTTCATACTTTACTTCAACATCTCTCAAGAATTTACTGAAGAAGGAAACTGGCTGCTCCTGCTCATCAACATTTCTTTGCAATAGTACAACTGAAATTGTATCTTTTGAAGCAAATGAAAAGATATAAAACTCCTTGTCAAAGTTAGGACTGATTAAAGCAGGGGCTGTTATAATGGCTTCTTTGATAGCATTGAAAGAGTGTTTAGCTTCTTCGGTCCATCTTACTTCAGAATTATTTCTTAACATACAAGTAATGCGCTTTGTAAGTTATGCAAAGTTTTCTATAAACCTCCTGATAAAGTTTATAGTTCCAAGAAAAGACTGAATATCCTTTTTTGATCTAGGAAGAGACAATTTTTTAATGGCTTCTACTCTTTTTGGATCAATCCTTACCCCATCAGCTAAAACAATATGTCCAAGCAATTTCCCTTCTTTAAGTGCAAATTAGATTTCTTAGGATTAAGAGAAATGCCATACCTCTTGCATTTTAGGAATGCCTTCCTCAAATGCTGCAAATGATCTTCATCGCTGCTTGAAAAAATAGTTATGTCATTTAGATATATCAGAACAAATTTGTCTTTCTCTCCAACGAATGTGATGTCCATTTCTCTCTGGAAACTAGCTTCAACATTCATCAATCTGAAAGGCATATTTTCATACATGAAAGTTCCCCATGGAGTGGTAAAGGAAGTATTTTCTCTGTCATCCGGATGGACAAAAATCTGATTGTATCCAGAGAATCCATCAATAAAGGACATCACACTTGACCCTGACACCTTTTGCAAAATGTGTTCCATCTTGGGGAGCGAGTAGTTGTCTTTTCTAGAACACTTGTTCAAATTTCTGAAATCCACACAGAGTATGATCTCTCCATTTTTCTTTTTGACAGGTACAAGGTTAGCAATCCAATCTGAGTATCTGAGAGGTATTGTAATATACCAGATATAAAAAGTATGCAGAACAGAAATAAAATGCTAGAAATGGTAGAATAATAGTAATATAACCAACATAATCTCCACAATAACACAAAAATGATATAAGAACAACAACAAAAATAACACTTTGATTCAAAAAGCAATGGTCACAGGCCTCTTCGAGGGGGCAACCTCCAGTCGAGAAACACACTATTACAATAATCTCCAAGCTAGGGTTTTCATACCCTCGACCCTTATGTATACTAAATATGTCTATCAAGAGAAGCATCTAGAGGAAGATCCTTCTAGAAGCGAAATCTTCTATTAGGTCTTCTTACATCTGCCTTATTCTATTTTATTGAAAAGCCTTATTAATATTGACCTTTATTGCATCCAAATATATTGCTCTACCTATGTGCGGGTTAGGACCCTAACATGTCCGTCCCCTTAAAAACAACCTTGTCCTCAAGGCTTGAGATGTGGAAACTGCTGCAGAATGGTAGCTGGTTCCCAAGTGCCATCTGCTGGAGTTGTATGTTTCCACTGGAATAGCACTTCCTTGATGGTTCTCTGACGGAGGCGATGCTCACGCTGGTCCAAAACTGCTTCTGGCTGTAGCCAAATGGATCCTTCTTCAGTTAACTCAGGAAGGTTGGTTTGAATTTGGCACCTAGTTCCAATCACCTTCTTTAAACATGAAACATGAAAAACAAGATGTAGCTTCGAATGACTGGGTAGAGATAACTGATAGGCGACTTGTCCCATATGATTGAGAACTGTATAAGGACCATAAAATTTGGGTGCTAGATTCTGACAATGCTTGGCCTTAAGGGAAGTTTTCTTGTATGGCTGCAGTCGCAGAAACACTTGATCCCCTTATGCAAATTGACGTTCAAAGCGACCTTGATCTGCTTGTTGCTTCATGCGATTCTGTGCCATGACCAAGTTCTCTTTGAGGGTATGGAGAATATCCTCTCGAACTATATGTGTTTGGTCAACTGCCTGGACCTTCGAGGTACCTGGTAAGTATGAAAGAACTGAAGGTGGCTTCTGTCCATATATCGCTTCAAAAGGAGTCATGCGTGTAGCTATATGGTAGGAAGTGTTGTACCACCATTCAGTTAGGGGTAACCATTGAGCCCACTGATTTTTCTTTTCAGAGGCAAAACACCTCAAATATGTTTCAAAACACTTGTTGACAACTTTCGTTTGACCATTAGTCTGGGGATGATAAGCTGTGCTGAGATGCAATTGGGTGCCCTGTAGCTTGAATAGTTCTTGCCAAAAATTGCTTGTGAAATTTGGGTCACGATCAGAAATAATAGAGTGCGACATGCCATGAAGGTTGAAGACCCGGTCCATGATAATTTGAGTCATCGTGGATGCAGTAAATGGGTGTTGAAGAGTGCAGCAATGAGCATACTTGGAAAGGCGATCCACAACCACCATTATGACTAATTTATGTCCCGATTTGGGTAAGCCGATAATAAAGTCCATAAAGATATCCTTCCAAATAGCAGGTGGAATCAGAAGTGGTTGTAGTGTGCCCGGAGATTTGACTATTTCTCCCTTATTGTGTTGACACACATCACATTCAATGATAAAATTACGGATGTCTTGTTTCATACAATCCTAGAAAAAAGAACATTTGACCCTGTCATAGGTTTTGGTGAACCCGGAGTGCCCTATTGTGGGTGTAGCATGAAGCTCAGAAAGTACTGTGCATTTAAGCTTTGATTGTTTACTTAAATACAAACGACCTTTGTATCGAAGCTCATCATGGAGCCAAGAGTACCCTAGGGGAGTTGGAGCATTGGTCTGCAATTGCTGGATCAGATGTGAACTTTTGGGATCTTGTAGCCATTCCTGGTGAACAACTTGGAGCCAATCTGGTACAATGCAGGAAAGAGAAAAAAGGGATCCTTCGTCTTCATATTTTCGGGACAGTGCATCCGCCACCACATTGTCTTTGCCTTTCTTGTAAATGATCTTATAATCATATACAAAGAGTTTAGTCACCCATTTTTGTTTCTCCAGGGAGGAAATGCGTTTTTCCAGAAAGTACTTGAGGCTTTGATGGTCTGTCTTAATTTGGAAACGTTGCCCCAAGAGATAAGGGCGCCACAGATCAATGGCATGCAGAATAGCCAACATTTCATTTTCATAGATGTGTTTGCCCAGATTCCTTTCAAATAGTTGCTTGTTGGTGAAGGCCAAAGGTTGACCTTCTTACATAAGGACAACATCGATTCCTTTCCCTAAGGCATCACATTCCAACACAAAGGTCTTTGTGAAATCAGGAAGGGCCAGAACCGGAGTGGTGCACATGGCCATCTTCAAGGTTTGGAAAGCTTGAGCAGCGGCTGGAGTCCAAGTGAAAGAGTTCTTTTTGAAGAGAGCAGTGAGAGGTGCGACAATCTTTCCATAATTCTTAAAAAACTTGCGATAATACCCTGTTAAGCCCAAAAATCCACGCAATCTTTTGAGAGTCTTTGGGTGCGGCCAATCTTGCATAGCTTCAATCTTTTTCGGATCCACCCTAACGCCATCCTTGCCAACCAGATGACCCAAGTATTCTACCTCTGAGGCACCAAAGGCACATTTAGACTATTTCAGGAAAAGTTGGTGCTGAGAGAGTAGATGGAGAATTCTATCCACATGAGTAAGATGGCCTGTCCAGGTTTTGCTATAGATGAGGATATCATCAAAGAAAACTAAGACAAAATGACGGAGAAAAGGACGGAAGACATGATTCATGAGGCTTTGGAAGGTGGAGGGAGCATTACACAAGCCAAAGGGCATGATCAAAAACTCACAGTGGCCCTCATGAGTTCAAAAGGCCATCTTGGGAATGTCTGCCTCTTTCATATGTATCTAGTGATAGTCCGAGCGAAGATCAAGTTTAGTAAAGAATTGGGTGCCACTCAATTCATCCAGGAGGTCATCAATGACAGGAATGGGAAATTTGTCTTTAATGGTCAGTTTGTTGAGTGCACGGAAGTTAGGACACATTCTCCAAGAACCTTCTTTCTTCAAGACCATGACTATAGGAGAAGAGTAAGGGCTCATACTAGGGCGCATAATGCCTACAGTAAAGAGTTCCTAGACCATTTTCTCAATTTCATTTTTTTGTGAAAAGGGGTGGCGATATAGACGGATATTGGGAGGAAGGCTTCCGGGTACAAGGGGAATGGAATGATCATGAACACCACGGGAAGGAGGGAGTCCTTGGGGAGTGGAAAATACCATTTGATGTTTAGAAAGGAGGGCTTGTGTTAAATGTTTTAATTAAAATAAAGTACCAAGGAAAGTGTTTCTCTTCCCTAGGCGCCTAAGGGGGAGAAAGTGCCTAATGTGGGTCCTAGTCAAATTAATTTGTGAGATGCAAATTAAAAGATAACTTTATGACTAAAGTGAGGGTGAGTGAAGAGACACCAAACCTCAGCCACCCATCTAATATAATCTCAACCGTTAGATTAGAAAACCCCTCACCTTCCCTCATGAGGTCGACTAGGGCAAGAGGGCGCACCCATTCTTGGGTAGTTCAAGTATTCTTGTTGAGAGAACAAGAGAGAGCAAGAGAGAGGTCGAGCTGAAGAAAAGAGACAACATTCGCTGAAGGAGAGCACGCATCCTAAGGCAAAGAGTAGCATGGATTTCAAGGTAGCAGACAACAAGGAAGAACAGGTTGTACCGTACAGATTTGTGGAGGTTGTACAACATTTAATGTGCATAGAAAACGAGGAGGAAAGCAGCTGCAATTTCTGAGAGTATTGGCATGCATTCCAAGGATGTCGTACAACATTTATTGGCACAAAAATCGAGGTAACTGCTGTAATAAATTTCTAAGTGTATTTCCGTACAGTCTGTATAGTTTGGCACGAATTTTGAGGGCTGTACAACATGGTTTACAAGGAGTTGTTCATGCTGGGTTTTTCGTACAGTCTTAGCAAAGTTTTGGCATGAATTTCGAGACAGTCCGTACAACATTAATTGCTGGGATAGCCGTATAGTTGTATGGATTTCTGGTTCAGAAATCGAGGAGCAAAGCTACATGAATGTCCAGATAAGTTTGAGTAAATTTCTGAAGATGAATATGCTGTAAAATAAATTTCTCAGAAGCTCATAAATAATAAAAAGCCCTCTCATTGGTTTTCCCCTTGTGGGTTTTTCCAGGGTCGAAGTTAGACCGAAATTCTTTGTATCTATATTTTCTGAGTTTTGCATACTGCTGATATTTTATTTCTGTGTTGAAAATGATGTTCAGAATCCTCATGTTTCAGTTCTGAAGTTTATTTTCTGTTAATTTTTTATATGCTGAAACAGTGCTGAAACATATGTTGAAACAATGTTGTAACTAGTGTTGAAACAATGCTGAAACATATGCTGAAACAGTGCTGAAATAGTGCTGAAACATATGCTGAAATAGTGTTGTAACATATGCTGAAACAGTGCTGAAACAGGGTTTGAGCATTTGGCTGAAAAATCAGCGAGACTGAAACTGGGTTGGGGTCTGAAAAAAATTTACATGGTATCAGAGCTGAGTTGAAGAGACGCAGAAATTTCAGCAGACAGAAAGTTGGGACATCAGTCACTTCACAGGGCAGATTTTTGAATTTGTAATTTTCAACAGAAAGAGGGTCATGGCTACTAGTTTGAGGGTTGAAGACAGACTTGATGGGGTAGCAAATTTTGGTGCTTGGAAGGAGAGGATGATCTTGCTTTTGCAAGAGAACGAGTTGTGGGACATTGTGGAGAATACCACTACTCATCCTGTTGTGGTACCTACTGATGCTACTCTTCTTGCAGCTTATACTAAGAAGAGTATCAAGGCTAAGAGATTTATTCTTGATGCTATCAAGGATCATTTGATTCCTCACTTGACGGGGAAGACACATGCCTATGAGATGTGGGAGTCTTTGACTAAATTGTACCAGAGTACAAATGAGAACCGGAAGATGGCTTTGAGGGAAAAACTAAAGAGCATAAAAATGACCAAG
>ML801099.1:154444-174382 GCA_009831015.1 Picea engelmannii | reverse complement strand
CGATGGTGAGCAGTATTCGGGAGTCTGAGCCTTCCACTTTTGAGGAGGCCACTAGTAGACAGGTATGGAGAGATGCCATGATGGAAGAGTACAATTCCATCATGAAGAACGATGTATGGGAAGTTGTTCCTAGACCTGAGGGGTAGTTAGTGGTGACTTCCAGGTGGCTCTACAAGCTAAAGCATGTTGTGGATGGCGCCATTGAGAAGTACAAAGCTCACTTTGTGGCTTGGGGGTTTTCATAGGTTGAGGGAGTCGACTATGATGAGACCTTTGCGCCAGTTTCTCGATACACTTCGATCAGGGCAGTGATATCCATTACAGTAGAGATGGGTTGGAAGATCCACCAGATGGATGTGAAGACTGCATTTCTGAATGGTTTTATTGATGAGGAGGTATACATTGAGTAGCCATTAGGCTTTGAGGTGCATGGGAGAAAGTCTCATGTGTGTAGACTGAAGAAGGCATTGTATGGACTGAAACAAGCTCCCAGAGCTTGATATTCGAGGATAGATGCCTATTTGCAGTAGTTGGGTTTTGAGAAGAGTCAGGTGGATCCCAACCTATACTTCATTGTGGTTGAAGATGATCCTCTCATTCTTCTGCTTTATGTGGATGATCTTTTCATTACAGAGGCAGAGAGACTCATCAGCAGCTGCAAGGAGAGTCTTGCTTCAGAGTTCGAGATGACAGACATTGGACTGATGCATTACTTTTTGGGATTGGAGGTTTGGCAGGAGCCTGGACACATCTTCCTGGGACAGGGGAAGTATGTGTGTGACATTCTGAGTAGATTTCATATGGGAGATAGCAAGACCATGACCACTCCCATGATTACCAACTGGAAGAAGCTTCATGCTTCTAAGTCACAGTTGGTGGATTCCACTTTGTATCGTCAGTTGATCGCGTCATTGATGTATTTGGTCAATACCAGGCCAGATATTTGTTTTGCTGTCAACACTCTCAGTCAGTTCATGGTGGAGCCGAGGAGAGTGCACTGGGTGGCAGCAAAACATGTGCTCATGTATATTTGTGGTATGGTAGATTATGGTCTGGACTATCATAGAGGAGATGGAGTTTTTCTGGTTGGCTATACAGACTCAGATTGGGCAGGATGTGTCAGTGACAGGAAAAGCACTTCAGGGTGTTGCTTTGGATTGGGATTAGTAGTTGTGTTTTGGTTCAGTCAGAAGTAGAAGTCAGTGGCTTTGAGTTTAGTAGAGGCTGAGTATATGGCATCTAGTCAGGCTAGTTGTGAGGCCCTTTGACTTCGCAATATGCTGGTGGGATTGTTCGGTGTGCAGTTGAGGCCTACCGTGATTTACTGTGATAATCAGAGTTGCATTAAACTCTTGAAGAATCCAGTTTTTCATGACCGGTCTAAGCATATTGAGATTCAATATCAATTCATCTGTGATTATTTTCAGAGAGGAGCCGTGGAGCTACAGTACATATCTACTGAGGAGCAAGTTGCAGACATACTCACTAAGGCATTGAACAGGGGCAAGTTTGTATTTTTTAGGGACAAGCTTGGAGTGGTGAGTAACACTTTCCTCGGTATGAGGGAGTGTTAAATTTTTTAATTAAAATAAAGTACCAAGGCAAGTGTTTCTCTTCCCTAGGTGCCTAAGGGGGAGAAAGTGCCTAATGTGGGTCCTAGTCAAATTAATTTGTGAGATGCAAATTAAAAGATAACTTTATGACTAAAGTTAGGGTGAGTGAAGAGACACCAAATCTCATCCACCCATCTAATCTAATCTCAACCGTTAGATTAGACAACCCCTCACCTTCCCTCATGAGGTCGACTAGGGCAAGAGGGTGCACCCATTCTTGGGTAGTTCAAGCATTCTTGTTGAGAGAACAAGAGAGAGCAAGAGAGAGGTCGAGCTGAAGAAAAGAGATAACATTTGTTGAAGGAGAGCATGCATCCCAAGGCAAATAGTAGCATGTATTTCAAGGCAGCAGACAACAAGGAAGAACAGGTTATACCGTACGGATTTGTGGAGGCCGTACAACATTTAATGTGCATAGAAAACGAGGAGGACAACAACTTCAATTTCTGAGAGTATTGGCATGCATTCCAAGGCTGTCATACAATGTTTATTGGCACAGAAATCAAGGTAACTGCTGTAATAAATTTCTGAGTCTATTTCCATACAGTCCGTATAGTTTGGCACAAATTTTGAGGGCCGTATAGCACGGTTTACAAGGAGCTATTCATGCTGGGTTTTCCGTACAGTCTTAGCAGAGTTTTGGCATGAATTTCGAGACAGTCCGTACAACATTAATTGTTGGGATAGCCGTATAGTTGTACAGATTTCTGGTTCATAAATCGAGGAGCAAAGCTACAGGAATGTCCAAATAAGTTTGTGTAAATTTCTGAAGATGAATATGCTGTAAAAGAAATTTCTCAGAAGCTCATAAATAATAAAAAGCCCTCTCACTGGTTTTCCCCTTGTGGGTTTTTCCAGGGTCGAAGTTAGACTGAAATTCTTTGTGTCTATATTTTCTGAGTTTTGCATACTGCTGATATTTTATTTCTGTGTTGAAAACGATGTTCAGAATCCTCATGTTTCAGTTCTGAAGTTTATTTTCTGTTAAGTTTTTATATGCTGAAACAGTGTTGAAACATATGCTGAAACAATGCTGTAACTAGTGCTGAAACAGTGCTGAAACATATGCTGAAACAATACTGTAACATATGCTGAAACAATGCTGAAACATATGCTGAAATAGTGTTGTAATATATGCTAAAACAGTGCTGAAACTGGGTTTGGGCATTTAACTTTGGCTGAAAAATCAGCAAGACTGAAACTGGGTTGGGGTCTGAAATTTTTTTACAGCTTGGAGGTCTTGTGGCACTGAGGGTGTCTCTGTTGCTTGTATGGCATGGAGTTGGGAAATGACACCAGAATGACCTTTTTTTAACAATTTTTCCATGCGATGGGAACTATTGACCTCAGGTGAACTGACAGTGATGCCTTGGAATTTATATTGGTGGCCTTCCTGGTCGAATTGCATGGTTAATTCCTTAAAATCCATGAGAATGGGACCCAAAGTCCTTAGCCAGTCCGCACCCAATACAATGTCACAACCACCCATGTCGATAGCAAACATATGAGATTTTAGGTGGTAGTCATCGATTTGGAGATGCACATTTTCAGAGCGCCCTCCACATTTCATGGAACCACCATTGGCAATCATGATTTGGAAATTGTTGACGACATGGATGTAGCAATGAGTTTCTTGGGCAATGCGGCGATGAATAAATTATGGGTGCTTCCACTATCAACCAGAATGATGACCTTCCGATGCTTGATGTAACCGATTAACTTGAGGGTTTGGGGGGCAGAGAAGCCAGTGAGAGCATTGAGGGAAATGATCGGTTTCACTTCGAGAGGGTCTGAGGGAGGGGTTATGTCAATGATTTCAGGTGACTCAGGCACAAAGGGAGTTTCAACATCCTCTTTCGAAATATCCTCAGAGATGGCCATAAAAAGATTTTGTTCCTTACACTTGTGGCCCGGGAAATATTTGTCATCACAATTATAACAAAGGCCTTTGAGTTGGCGTTCAACCATTTCAGCCCTGGTCAATTTTTGAATCTTTAATGGGGCAGAGGGGGTAGTGGGATTTATGGGTTTGGGGCAAGGGATAAAGGAGGGTTTATGGTTTTGAGAGGATACAACCTATTGTTCTTCTTTATCTTTTTTAGTAGCCTCCACCCAACTCGAAGGTCGAGCCATGAGGACATGGGCCCGAATCTCATCCTTGAGGCCACTGATAAAACACTCTCGAAATAATGCATCAATCATGCCCTCTATTCGAAAAGCCAGGCACTCAAAGGAAACTATGAAGTCTTCTACTATTCCTAATTATTTCAACTTTGTCAAACGACCCAAATGGTTGGTGTCAGTGTCAAAGTGTTCATAAAGCTCAGTCACAAATTGGGTCCAAGCAATATACCCTTGAAGGGAAGTTTTTCTCCATTGCCACCATTGCCAACATTCTTGATCTAGATGGAGAACACCATACCGAAGTTTGGCCAAGTCATTTGTAATGCCATATAAAGATAAATAATGTTCCATTTGGGTGACCCATCCAGTGGAGTCCGTGCCATCAAGTTTGGTCACATCCACCCGTGGAAGGCGTAGGTCACGTTGAAAGTGATGGTGATGAAAGGTATGGGAATGGGAGGAATGTTCACCTTCAGTATTTGGAGGTGCGTCAGAGAAAGGGTCATCTGTAGGGATCTTCAGTTTGGTGCAGAGTGATGTAAAGATAGATTCAAGCTGGGTGGTCAGTTCTTGTTTGACTTCCTCCATTGAGGACTGCATGGATGTATTTATGGTTGTATTGATGGATGTATCGATGGAGGCAACAATAGCATTGAGTTGTTTCACTTCTTTTTGGGTCTCGAGGAAACCAGATTGCAAGGTGTTGAAGCGAGCTTCTAGGTCTTGGCCACGGGTATGGGCCATGAGGATGGGTGAATTGAAAAGGGGCGGGCAGGGTCAATTTTTTTTCCGAAAAGTGATATGGATGAATGTGATAAGGGTGAAGAGATGAATCCAATGGAATAGGTCTCAAATAATAGTGAAAAAATTTCCAGACTTTTTTTTTTATTTACACCTGCGGAGTTATACTCCGGTCTGAAGAACTCTGCAGCGATGAAATCTCCAAATGATTAACCAGAAATAAATGTGTATTTACTTGGAAACCCGAACACAGTTGCGTGACAATAGATCTTGTCTGTTTTAATTTGTTTATGTTTCTGTCCCCCAAGGGTTAGGTATTCAAGGGTTCTACAGACAAGGGTTTCCCCTGTGTTATAGGTCTCTGATATACATGTGGGTTCCAACAATAGTACTTGGCCCAATATCTCAAGGCACTAACTAAGGAGGATAGATTGTACCCTTAGCCATACTACCCGACTACCCAGGTGCTAGAGAGTATCTTCTCGAGTGCTGTTCTCTATGGCACTATATCAGTCAGGCGGCTAATCAGTTTATCTAAAGAGGGATTCAGAAAATCTAGGCCGATCCGTACACAGGTGCTGTCTGATGCACTACCACTCGAAGGGGTACCAATAGGGGTTACAAGGGTGGCCAACAAATGTGCGCTTAAGAACCACTTGTATTTCCTATGTGTATGAATCCCTCAACCGTGGGTTTATGCGCGTAACGACATATCTCTGTGGCTTAAAGACGTCGGAATACGTCTCTACCCTGAAAAAAAATTTCCCACAATTTCTGCCAAGGAAAGTGATCTGATACCACTTGTAATATACTAGATATAAAAAGTATGCAGAACATAAATAAAATGCTAGAAATGGCAGAATAACAGTAATATAACCAACATAATCTCCACAATAACATAGAAATGATATAAGAACAACAACAAAAATAACACTTTGATTCAAAAAGCAATGTTCATGGGCCTCTTCGAGGGGGAAACCTCCAATCGAGCAACGCTCTGTTACAATAATCTCGAAGCTAGGGTTTTCATACCCTTGACCCTTATTTATACTAAATATGTCTATCAAGAGAAGCATCTAGAGGAAGATTCTTCTAGAAGCGGAAGCTTCTATTAGGTCTTCTTACATCTGCCTTATTCTATTTTATTGAAAGGCCTTATTAATATTGACCTTTATTGCATCTGAATATATTGCTCTACCTATGTGCGGGTTAGGACCCTAACATGTATAATAATTTTAGCATCCAATAATTTTTTGATCTCTTTTTCCATGGTAGGCAACAACATAGGGCTGAAAGATCTAAGCTTCTGCCTAAATGGTTTAGTATCTTTGTTTAAAGGAATTGTGTTGAATTATCTCTGTGTTGAATGTTTTCAAGTCACTGTATTGCCAAGCAAAGATATCATCAAATTCTCTTAGCAACTCACCATAATCAGCCTTTTGTTCTTCAGACAGATGAAAAGCTAAGTTGACATATTTAGGATCTTGTTCACTGGCTACATTAAACTGTAAGACATTTGAGTCCTCTTCCTTCTTTTCCAATTTGACAACCACATCATTATTATCAAAAAACCTTTCTAATGGGACCAATCCTTTAGGAATTCTGCTAGTGGACAATTGAACAATTTCATGTGCTCCAATTTTACTTTTGAGCTTTGGCTTCTCGGCTTATTCATCATGTTCATTCTCCAAATCAATCTGCAAATATGCAAACTCATCCATTACTGCAAGGAATCTAGTGAGTTTAGCATCATATTCAAAAACTTCCAAAACTTTACATCATCAGGGAGTGATGGCCTATACTTTACTTGGATTTCATAGTTTAATTTAGGAGGTAATGGAGGTATGAAAGAGTAGGCTGAAACAATCAATGAATCAACTAGTTCATTCATGGCTCTAGGATCATGAGTAATCTTGAAATCTGTAAAAGCATGAATCACTGTCAAAACTTCATCTCTATAGGCTTTCAACCTAACATGTTTGGCCTAGAAGGATTTGTTTACTTGCTGAATTATTAAGTCTGCATCTCCAAATACCCGTATTTTCTGAATCTTCATCTCTTTGGCTACATTTAATCCCAAAAGCAACACCTCATACTCTGCAATGTTGTTGGTTGCTTTAAAATCTATCTTAAAAGACAAATGAGTGGTTTCCTTCAATGGGGAAATGATGATTATGCCTACTCCAGCTGATTCTCTTGTACATGCCCCATCAAAGAACATTGTCCACAAATCATTCTCACCTATTTCTACTGGCTACACAATGGGATGCTTAAGTAATACTGATTTTGAACGAGTGTCATCAATTTGAGGTATACATGACCCCATACCTGTGTCCACTGAATAAATTGGGTGATTGACTGGATTTTGATCATCACTGATTATGTATGCAAGCTGATATTATTTGTACAAACTTTTGTTTTCTCCACTGAACACTAGAATGGTGGCGTATGATAGATCCATTTGCAGAGTTCCACCAAGTCTTTTCATGAAAGATCTAGACAAGAGACATCCAAATTTGGGAGGGATGTCTGCCACAACCACATCCATCACCATGGTTTTCATTGATGTTGAGGTCAAGGTCACTGCCAAGTCTTTAATAAGCCCAAAGAATTTAACTCTCTTGGAGTCAAAAGAGAAAAGATCATGATAAGTCTTAGTGATTTCTAGACCAAGTTCTTCCATCACAGCCTTTGGCATCATATTATGAGATGCACCTGAATCTAAGAGACAATTGTGCAAGATTTTGTCATGAATGTTCAAGGAATTGTAAAATGGTGGACAACTCTCATCCCTATCTTCAATCATAGGACCTAGGACAATAGTAGGCTGATTATCTTGAATGTTGAGGATATCAGCAAAGTTAGAAGTGCAGCTAGGATCAAGGGTGCTCAAAATGTTTTTCTTAAATGACTCTTTTTCATCAGCTCAACTAGAGGGATTGAAATTTTAATTTTTTGGATTTCTGCTTCAAGATTAAAAGATAATGAGGTCTTGTCAGATGTTTTTACCTCATGGGATGGTGCTTTTAATGCAATCTGTGGTTGCTTTAAGTTCTTCTTATCTTGATTCTACTACTTGGCAGGTACACAGTTTTTCTTTTGAGGAGGAGGTGTAGTACTTTGTTTTGCAACAGCTGCCTTAGATACGAGATTGTATCTATTTTTCTCATCTACTTGAAATACACCATTGTCATCATAAAGTTCATTAATTTGTCCATTTGTAAGGGCCTCCTCATAATCATTTTGAGTCAAAAATGATTTTTCCAGCTCTGCTTTTAAACAATGAATATGGTCTTCTTGATCTTCTGGACATTCATCTTCATCATATTCTTCCATCATGACATTTTGAAGAGGATCCTTTATCTTCTAATCCTCAGTAGGATTTCTTTCTCTCTGCAAAATCTGCACTTGCTGACTTTTTCTCCTGAAGTTGTTTGGATTCTGATTGAAATTTCTATTTGTATAATCATAAGTACCCCTTCCCTTAATAGGCTGCTTGTTTTCAATATTAAGTTCAGATATTTCAGAAGTTAAAGACTCTAACATTTTAGCCATCTTGTCTAGTTTTGGATTAGTATGGGATGAAGAAGAAGCTTCATCTCTAGGCTTTCTTCTATCAGTGTTTCCCTTCAACTTATGAGCAAATAATACATATGATTCCACTTCAAGGGAAAAATCTTGCATTAGAGATAAGGTAGGTGACCTTCTTTCTCTTAACAAAAGACAAAATTCTAAATCAAAAGAATTTGCATATGTGATTTTTGTAGAGGTATTTGACGGATTTATCTTGGCTGTTATTTTATTGTACATCCTATTGAACCTTTTAGTGAAATCAGAAACTGATTCACCATTTTCTTTCTTTAGATTTCCAAATTCAGTAATATAGTACAAGAAATCTCTTCTATCACCCCAGTGCTTCAAAAAGATATCTTCCAATTGCTTTATGCCAACAATTGAACCAAAATGAAGTTCTTTGAACCACTTCCTGGCATGGCCATCTAAGATTTGGATAAAAACTCGAGTCCAAACATCGTCTTTCTCAATGTTAAGGTTTTCTACATAACTGTAAAAGGCCTCTATATGTTCTTCAATAGTCACATCACCATCACCTGTGAATTTGGGCATATACTTCTGATAGTCTCCTGTAGTCATGGCTGATACTAGATTTGGAAATATCAATGGTGCATACCTAGCATTGAGGATTTTTTGCATCTTGGTCAAAGGAGGAGGTGCAACCATGATGATTATTGGTGAAAGAGGTGATAGACTTTTCTCCGATTCCTCAACACTGGGGGGATTTAATTTAAAAGGGGAAGAACTCTCTGATGGGAAAGAAGTTTTGTATGAGGCTATATAGAATTTTGTAAGTTGTTCAACAAAGTTTTCCTCACCTTTAGCAGACAGTTCTTGAAGAATATGCTCTACAGCAAGGAGGCTAGTGTGAATGTGTATATGGTCTTCTTCCCTCTGTGAGTGAAAAGACTCAAGGGATGATGAGTTGTGATTTCTTTCTAAAGTTTTAGATGATTCTTCAACCGAATTTGAGACTATCACTTCTTCTGTAATGACATTTTCCTCTTGATAAGAAATAATTGATTCTTCTGCAGTTGTTACAGATGCTTTTTCACTGACAATCTTAGAGGAAGAAGATCCAATGTTTTCTGCTATGGATTTCTTAGAATGAGAAAGAGGATTACTTTGGGTACCTGATTTTGAATTCTGACCTTGAAATGAGCTTCCTCTTCTAAGAATTAGTTCTGGGTTGGGCACTGGTGTGACAGGTGATTCTTGTGGATTCGCCCTGGTACTAATCTTCTTTGGAGCCAGGATGAACTTGTGGAGTCGCCAGATAGATGATTTCAACCAATGTAATGTCTAGCCTTTGTCTATCATCAAAGATCAACTCTGTGTCGTCTCCCAGAATAGTTGAGCTTCAGACTCCTTTCCCAGGCAATGACTCCAATTTGTTATCACTCCAAGAAACTCTTTGTGGTTGTGGGTCAAAGATGCTTGGTAACTTAAAGTAAACTTGTTTTTGTATTTTGTATGTGTGGATCAATGGGATGAATCAATTACAATATGATATTTAGACAATCAAAATGAGAATCAAATGAACCAGTGGTCTCAAGGATCAATAATCAGATGATAGTTTTTAAAGTGGGTGAGAAAACAATGCTTATAAACCAAATACAAATGTAGGTTTTAATAAACAATGATAAGAAACTATTAATCAAGTTATGAGATAACCAATGAGATGACAGTCGTTCTGCAGCTGAAACAACTTGAATAAAAGTACAGAAGGAAAAATGAGACTCTGACATTAATAGAGAGAGAAAAATGTGATTTGTATTATCATATGAAGGGTCTGTTTACAATATAGTATTTTTGCTATCCAAAATCGAACTTTTACTTTATCAAAATGAGAAGTATTTATGACCTTTACAATAGATCTTAGATCCCTGAAAAATGGATCTGGATTTCTAAATATAGAAAGCAAAAGACAAAACTAAATACAATAGGATAACTAAGAACTAGTTCCTATGAATCGAACTGTCTTCAAAGCTTGTCTTCGACATTCGGTCTTCATCATTTCTATGTTTCTGATGTGTCATGGAGGAAAGGACACATGTCTTTAGTAGTTGGAAAAATTTCAACAGCTGTGAACAAAGCTTTAGTTGACCAATTAAGGATTCTCCTCCAAAATCTCCACGAATCTTTGAAACTTAATATTTTATGATTTGGCGATTCATATTTTTGAAGTCCTCTTATCCTTTAAATTAGCCAAAAACTGCTCTGTTCAAGCTCAAATCTTCAAAATTATTACTCTGCGGTTTCACCAGCTATTTGGAAGTAAAAACTTCAAAATCCTATGTAGGTTCCATTGAGTGCTCTGGACTTTTGATGGCTGGACTTTCATCTTCCTTTTCTGGTTATGTGTCTGAATCTGTGTATGGAAGATTTAGAGCATTTTTCTTTTTTACCATGGATTGCTCTGAGTTTGTTTCAAAATCTAGTTTATTTTTAGATTTCTTGGGATTTATGATAGAATTTTTGTCTTCTGGTGGCTTTGGGAGAGATCTCCTTCTCCTTGAGCTACTTTAAGGAGTTGACTGCTTCTTGCTTGCTTTCTTCTTTTCATTTATAGGTTGATTTTGGGTCTCAAAACCTTCCCAGAAGAGAAAGTACTGCCAAGTTCTTTCTCTCTGTCTCAGTTCTTCCAAGATGATCATTTTAATTAGGCCATAATGACAAAGGGAATTTTTGATGCTGAATGGTTCGACTCTAATCTTATTACACACCTTGGTTAGGCTTCTATGAAGAAAGAAAGGAAAATTTAGAAGGACCTTCCCTGTGAAGTGATCTAAGAGCCTAAAATGATATAACATTAACTTGTCATACCTGTCCTCTGAGGTTAAGTATAACTGAATGCCTTTGAACAGATCTTGCCATTCATATTTAAGGTAAGAAACATAGATACTTTTCTTCCAGGTTATACTTCATAATTCTATCTTGAGGTATGATCTAAAATCCAAATTCTTGGTCACTGTTGTTTTAAACCAATTTTGGTCTGTTCTGGGTAAGCCAGTTGCTGAAGCGATGACAACTTCATCAACTATCAGTTCCAGCGACCCCATTGTAGCTTTCTTTCCATCGTAAGACTTTCCAAAAATCTCTGCTATTTCCTGGTGATAGCCTTCCTGCAACCTTTCCACATATTTCATACAACCTGTGTTTGAGAAACGCTTCTGCACCTCTGGATAAGACTGCAAGAAAGATAAATTGTCTAATTGTTTCCTTAGAAGTCATCCTCCTTGCTTCCTTGCCATCTACAATTTAATCACCAGCTAATTTATATACAGTTGAAACAACAAACTTCTTAATAATAAAAATGCTAGCGCTAGTGAAAATGACCCTGTGTTATCAATGAAATATGAAACCCCATAATAGAATTTTTTGAACACCGTGAGTTTGAAATAGGAAATGGTGATTTGATTTTATGTCATCAACTAACTGGTACTTTATCCTCTACTTGCAATGATGATTAAGAGTGCATCACGTCTTCAAACCCTTCTCTGTCTGCCCCACTAAATTCATGAGCACAATCTATCATGATGTCCTGCTAAAACGTGATGAAAAGGTGTCATCACTCATTTGCGTCCATTAACTCTCCATGATGATCGTATGACGTGTGTCCGGCGTATCCTTTTTGGGTTTCTAGAGTCATTGGAGGAAAACCCATGTTAACACTTTCACCGGCTCGCTTGCTGCTGAGAGTACACTTTAGCCATTGAAACCTGAGGCTTTCACTAGTTAAATTCAACTTCAAAACAGAGGTTAGCTATTGAAAATCTTTTTTCTCGATTTTTTTGAAAATTCCTTTTGATGATCGATTTATTTATAGGATAACATCTTAGATCCTATATTTTGACACTTCTAAAATTTAAAAAATTATATAGGACCCTAATTTATGACCATGCTATCACCTACAAAAAGGAACAAATTCACTGATTCATTTTGAGAGATAACAAGTTCTTTCAAGGTTTCTGAAGTTTTTCAAAATAACACTTATAAATTGCAAAACTTGGAAGACTCTGAACTTTTCGGTCGCCCAGTTAATGGGCATTTTAAGAAGAAATAATTTTCTTAAATCCATGAGTCGATTTCCTTTCATTATAAATATCAGTTTTAATTTGTTTTGTTTCTTTGAATAATGATCCCATAACCCTTGGATAAGACACCAAAACTACTTGTTCTTGGCAGCTCACAGGGAGCTTGCCATCCCCTGTGGAGCCAATGTTATCACATAGAATTGCACGAGTCAAAAAAGTCTTTTAGTTTTTTATTTTATTTTGAGTCATAGGTGTTCATTAGGTTATAAGTTTTATGTCCCTTTTCCATAGTCATTTTTCATTTTTTTTTAGGTATGAATAAGCTATGGTTAGTTTGGCTTCGGTCTAAAGAGTCATTGGGTCATGCCTTGCTATCATAACATTTGGATAAAACCTTCATGAGTCACATCTTTCAAATTTTCCATCATCATCCTGAAATGTCACTTCCTCCATGCTGTATGCTGACCCCTCCTCTTGTCAGCTTTATCCATTAAAATGTCAAATCAAATCTGATCTGTACACTGCCAACTCACTAGGAGAGTTAACAACGCATTCAAAGGTACATATTGCATTCATAGCCATTATTGCATTTATGGGTCATGTAAACTGAAATATCTCCTTGTTTTTAGAGCTTATTTTTAAACCAATATCCATGGATTATGTCATGAATGATTTTAACTGTTTTCTCCAAGTGTACAAATCATTTTTTAGCTCGACGTTGCGAACTGGTGCAAATATCAGGCGCTATGAACTCGACATTGTGAACTGGCTGAAGAAGGCGAGTTGGAGGTTGGGATAATTGAAGACACCATTGTGAAACTTAAAAAATACCAACTTGCAATTCAAGGTCACCAGGTACTCCATGAGTATTTTCACCTTATTTGAAGGACATGAAAGAGTTTGTTAGCCATTTTCCTTTTGGACCCTGAGAACTAGTGATAGGCACTGTGAACTATCTTAATTATTTTATTTCAAGTTCCCAAACCCATTTGATGTACTTTGAAACCTGCTCATTGAACCTGATGTATCCCTAGCTTTAGGCCACCTTTCCCACCATATATTTTGCCTGCTTTTCTTGCTTTTCCCAAGTGCTGCAAAACCCTGTTCTGGCGCTGCGAACTCTGTACAACAAGCCTGGCGCTGTGAAACCTCTGTTCCAACACCTTTTACAAATCATGTATCCTACAATCTCAACCATTCAATTACACTTATATTGAGTCTGAACTATGAAATTAGTCACCTGTGAAAGTCAACCTGAGTTTTGCAAAAAGAGTAGTAAGGTTGTGAACAAGTTTCAGGTTGATAAGACCCGTTTTGTAAAGTTCTGTTCTGATATCCCTTCATGATATTTTTAGTAGTCTTTCCATTCATCTTCTGGATTGAAAGATACCTTGTCTTGTTCTTGGAGGTCAAACGAGTTGAGAAACACAAAAGTTTTACACAGAACTAGCCTATTGGGAAAGCTTATCCATTAAAACCCTAACCCTTTGTTTTCCCCGTTTCACCTCTAACCATCATTAAATATTGTGGTAAGGGTTTTTTGCAATCAACATTAATGTATACCCCATAGAAAAGGAAGGCTCACAAAGGAGGGGAAATTTTGATAACAGAGCGTTATGCCATGCATCATTTTCATAATTCTGAACCCTTGATCAGGGAAGTTTTCCAAAGAGTAGGCTGCATTAATTTTTGTCAGAAAATGCAGAGGGGAACCCAGAGGTGGCTAGGGAGTTTTCCATTAATTTTGATGGTACCAAAAATAAGGTTGGGACATTGGGTTTTGAGGTATCTGAATTATCCATCTCAGCAACAACTGAAATACCTAACACTGGTGAGAGATGGTTCAAGGCCATGACCCTGAATGCTGCTTTTTCCAAGGAATTCCTCAAAGCAAAATACCAAGGGGACAATTTGTCAAAGGGAGTGCCCAAAAATCATACGTTGGAAGGTTTTGAGAAGATGTTGAAGGTGATTCAAAGATATTTCACCTATGAAGGGAGATTTAACATGATATATGAATACCATATAAGCCTACTGCTACACTTCATAGGAAAATATGCCATGAATCTCCCTTTCTACCTGTTTAGAAGTATTGGAAAAATGTCTGACAGGGTCCAAGCCAAATTAAAAGTAGTTGATACAAGTGTCTTCCATTTAGGCCTTATAAAGATGCCGATGATGGAGGAATTGATAAATAAAAACATTGAGTGAGAAGCATTCATCACTTCTTCACATTTTTAGCCAAATGTTTCCCCCACTCCTCAGTCCAAAATTCAAAGTCCTGTTCCTGTTAAGAAGGTTGTACATGTAGACGGAAGCAAGAAAATAAAGAGCACTAAGACTGCTAGAGATGATAAAGCAACAAAGGATCATGAAGAAGGATAACCTTCACAGTCTTCACATAGAGCAGATTCACCTATGGAAAATCCTAGTCCAATGGAGGTTCCTCCAACTAAAGCCACAGGTTTGAAAGGAAGAAAGTTATTGTTCTCTTCACCAGCTACTGCAGATAAGATCAAGCCCAAGAAGCCTTTAACTAGAGAAACATAATCCAAGCAAGAAGTCCATGAGAAAGAATATGTTGAAAGAGTTTCAACCCAGAGGAAAGGAAAACCTACAACTGTTGAGGTTCCCATTGAGATTGTTGATATAACTACTCCTCAAGAAAATCCTACCTTTAAAATATTCAAAATACAACTGAAGGAAGCAAGAGATGAGGTTGAGGAGATGAAAGAGCAAGATTTTGTCTCCAGAAAAGAGTTGAGTGAGATACTAAAAATGCATCATGAAAATATTGACAAAGCAAACTTATTGACTAAGAGGTTCTTGCCCCTCCACAGGCAACTCAGAAACCTCTACAAACAAAACATAGCTTATCAAACTCAAATCAGAAGATTAAATATGGAGTTGCAACCTTTCAAAGAGGAGATGGCCAAGAGGAATATGGATATTTTAGCTAAAGTTGCAACCAAGAAGAGCTTAAGAGTCAGAATATGAAGAAGATGAAATTCCTGAAACAATATCAGTTTTGACAGTTTCCTGTTTATGCATTTTTGAAAATTTTGAGGATGGTTATGCCTTATAAATCATTTTAAGTTTAGGATGATCTCTTCAAGTCATATACCATTATATGAGTTTATTACAACAACCGAAGCATTGGAGATAATTTTTTGGGATGTTTTAGGGTTTGATTAAATGAAATGAGATGCTACATGAAATTTTGCACCGACTGGCGCTGCGAACTAGCTGATATAGGAAGTTCGTAGTGCCTGGTGTTGTGAACTGGCTGATACAGGCTGACACTGTGAACTATGATGCAAACTCTCGTTCTTGAGGTTTTGAAGGAATAATCAACTGCCAGATGGTTAGATTAAATAATGACAGTGGTATGAAGGTCAATTGTAAGTTGGGAGGTCACCTGCCAAAAGAAGAACGCGCTCAAAGGGACACTTCATCAACAATAAAGAAATGTCAAGGACGTTGCCAACATTAGCCTAGTTTTTATCATTTTGGTTATTTTCTGTTATCCACCTATTTCCACGCCTGTTTGAGGGCATAGGGGTCCTAGGATAAGTTAATGATTTGAATTGTAAAACTGTCATTGACAATATAGACTATAAGATAGGCATAGTAAGACTGAAAGAGGTTCGAATGATTGTCATGAGACTCATATTTTGATATAGTGAATGTAACAAAGACATCTTTGATTTTATGTACTAGACCTGAGATTTTTGGCTAATAGAAATCCGTCTTTTCCCTTTATTATCTTATTTCTGTCTTCCTCTGATTTACATCTGTTGAAGGTTTCAATTGATCTATTGTATCTACATTACAATGAAGGATTTGTTGTGATGTTGTTCATGAATTTATCAGAGTTTCCCTTTTGATTTAAGAAGTTCTTATTTCCGAATGTTTTCTTCATATATATATTAGTATTACCTGATGTAAATGGTAGATATATTTCACCTCTCTTATTGAATTCTTCCCCCTATTCATATTATTCTTTAAACCCTGATCCGAGTTATTCAAAACCTCATTTGATGGTGCATCTTATCTGTAACTTACTGTGATTGACACTATTTTACTGAGTTTTTATTCATTTGCCACCTTATCATAAAAACTTATCTTTAAACCTACTAATGAGTGCTGATCTTACACTTTAGCAGTCAAAGTGTGACTTTCAGTGCTAACATAACCTTTCATACAACTCCATTGCATCTCAGGGGTCCCTTGGGGAAGAAGATTACCCATTGGATTTGGTAGGGTGATCTACCAATGGATTATCTAATGACAGACAAGTTAACTTAAGCATGATTCAAGCTTACATTCTAGGTTGAAAAACAAACAATCTATTTATGGTATTTCTTGTACTCTATTTTGGATAAGATTGAGTGTGATTATAAAAGAAATATTAATTTTATTAAGTTTTGGAATACAGTTTTCATTATATTTTCATTATATATTCATTATGTATAAAAAATAGTCATTTATTGGTATGATTTTATGAAAATTGAATGCATAGTTCAAAGAATAAATTCATTTTATATATCACCATTTTTTTTTGTTAACTATCCACATCCATTA
The DNA here is from genome assembly GCA_009831015.1 of Picea engelmannii. Lineage (NCBI taxonomy): Eukaryota > Viridiplantae > Streptophyta > Pinopsida > Pinales > Pinaceae > Picea > Picea engelmannii. Next base: position 157,710 of record ML801099.1, on the reverse strand, counting down.
TATTAGATAAAAAAGAAGTGTACATGGATATTTTTGCTGATCTCCCACTCCGGAAACCATACCAACAACAAAAAGTCAATTTATCAAGTGTGCCAAGCACTAAAAACTAGAGTTTTTCAAAGCTATAGAACATAAAATAACATAAGTCTTGAATATCATAAGAGAGTCTAGTATGGTCCTACCTATCATTTTGTTGACTAAAAGGAGGTGGGGAAGCAACACCTAAACCTCTGAAAAAAAGAAGAGTAGAATCTAAGCTAATAATCATGAGAAAATTAAACAAGAGGAGGATGTTCCTCTACTACAAGAACCTGTGGCTGAGGATAATCTAGGTTGGTGAAATACATTCCAGCTAATTTGTGTGCTAATAGGTTCAAATTGTGGTCCACCAGCTTCAGTTGGAGCTGCATGTAATCTAACTCGAAGAGTATCTCATGATTTGCTTCATTCCTGTCCACGAGGACCTTCCCCATCAACATTTTTAGGTGCCAATAAAGATCAATAGTCTTAAAGTATTGGGATTCTTGAGTTCTAGTGGAGCCAAGATATGGAACCCAGGATCAAGTAGAGTCATTTAATTCTTCATTGGGGATAAAATGCCTGAAAAAATGAATGTCCACCTCAACTAGATCAATATTAGCTTGAATCCTTGGAGGGATATGGGCATGGTATGAATCCACAAGAGATTCCATAGAATTGATAGATCAAGATCCATAGGTTCAACATCGACCACCCTGAGAGCGATGTTGAGAGATCCCATGAGCCATGGAGACCAACAAGAAGGAAGGGCACATAGTGAAATGAGGCATGGCATGGTCATGTGGTTCAAATATAACATATAACTAAGCAAGGCACTAAGGGATTGATACATAGTGAGAGAGCGATAGTAGAAATGACCAAAGAGAAGGGATTAAAGATTATCCGGGCAACCTGGAGTAGGATAGGTCATGGGAGCTTCCATAATCATCCACGGGGGTTCCATAACTATAAATAAAAACTACCATTGTAAGATGAATCCCGTGAGTAAGAGTGCAAGGATCTATAGGTGGGTGAAGGATGTCGACAAGTGGGGTTACAAACGAGAATGATGGTGCATTAATTTAGTAAGGGAGGGGGGGAATAGGTGCCCTGGAATGGGATGGAGGGGAGGGGGAAAAATGGACATGGATCTTGGGGAACATCTCTAACTTCATCTTGTATCCCAAGCACTCGATCTGGGAATTTGAGGTCTTCCTGCGCAAGAGTAATGAAATCGATATGTATATGGGAGTGGGAGGAGGGTTCCCATTTGATATCCAGAGTATAGAGGCCCTGAATAATTCTCTCATTGGCTAGTCTATCCGCTACCTTGTTGGAAGATCAGTTGATATGAGAGGGAATGATCACCTCGATTTGGGGTATAAGAGATTGGATGCATTCTAAACTTCTACCCAGATGCTAGATTGAGGATATTTTGTTGATGGGGAACCCTATTGAAGCCTCCTTTGCATGAAAATGACAAGTTGTGAGTCCCCTTCAACAATCAATTTGTGGTAGCCTTCACAGATTGCAATGGTAATCCATTTTTCTAGAGCTTGAAGTTCAATAGTTTTGTTAATGTCTTTTGGCTACTTATGGGTTGACCCAGGTTCTAACTACAAGATTACCAACAACCCTTCGACAATCGACCCTTCTGGATACCAGAAGGAAACACAACACACAAAGTGCACTGCGTAGTCTCACCCGAGATGGATTCAATGGATGGCCGCAGGAATCAGATGTATGCAACCATGGGATAAGATGTGTACCTATCTCAGGGGTATTAGATATACTCAACTCCTAGCTCTCAAATTCCCATTTATTATACTGATCCTAACTCTTACCAGTGACACAACATATAACCAATGAAACAGATTCATTCAATGTTGCACAGTATTATTCCATCTATTATTTTATCATGTTTATCATATATCTCAGTTGCTCAAATATAACTATAATAAATGTAAACATTCATACACTTGACACAAATATACCGTGGTTCACCCCCTCCTGGGCTACATCCACAAATATTTTTTTCTTTGGCTCTTTATTCATATTCATGCAAAATCTAGTGCTACACACTGTACATGTCTTCCTCCCTTACAATCGATCTCCACAGATCGCAATAGTCCGCACAAAACTGATAATATATGAACAACCTCTCAACAAAACTTCCTAACCAACTTAAGGACGACAACAACCACCTTTTCATAGTCCTAATACATTCTACTTATACAACAAAATGGGACAAATCCCTAACCCTAAGTGGGCTAGGTTTGTCCACTTTCCCCTTGACTTAATCTCAGCTGGTCCATGATCCAACCATTCTCCGAGTCGACGCTTGTCCACTTTCCAACTGCTCTGCAACAGTTTTTCCACTTTGTAACTGCTTTTTTCAGCGCGTTTTTTCCTCTTTTTTTAGTGCGCTCCCTATTTTTGTTTGTTTTCGGTGCACTCCTTATTTTACATAGATGTGATTCTTTCCCAAAATTGGCCTGCTCCAACAATGTCAATCCTTATGTGTTTTACAAACAACCACATCATATGGCCAGAGTCATTGCAGAAGGCACCCCTGAATCCTGTAGGGTCTGGATTACCTTTGGAGGCTCTATCAAAATTTAGTTTGAGGAATACTACAAGGGGGAGGGGTATAATGAGAAGGAGAGGATATGCTAAATAAATTAATGTGATGGTTGGGAGATATGGAGGGGATATGCAAGTCCAGGTATTTCAATATAATGCGTTCGTGAGTAGGACAATCCCAATATGGTGCAGATCAGGCAGTGGTGAGAGTAGTTTCCTTGATATTGTTTTTGATATTTCTCCATATAAAGTTTGATCCCATGTTCTCTACTTTGAATATTCTACGATTTTGTTCCTTCCATATTTCCTAAAGTAGGAAGTTAGGGAAGAGTTTCCATACTTGAATAAGAATTGGACTGGAGAAAATAGAGGTCTACTAGTGCTCTATGGTTGTAGTGAGACTATGTATTTGATGGTCAGTGATATGAAAAAGGAGAGCACCTTGATCCCATAGGTTTGTGAAGAAGTGGTAGGAGTTTAGAATATGTTCCACAAATTTCCTATCATTTTTTCATATAAGGAAAAAGGCAAGGCAAAAAATCCTCGATGAATCAGGTTGTCCCATGTGAGGATTTTGTTGTGGCTTAATAACCAGAGAAAAAAATAAAATTTTGGTCAAATATTTTGGATCCAAATTCTATCCCAAATATATTTAGTTGGGTGGT
>ML801099.1:131936-154344 GCA_009831015.1 Picea engelmannii | reverse complement strand
ATATTTTGTTGATGGGGAACCCTATTGAAGCCTCCTTTGCATGAAAATGACAAGTTGTGAGTCCCCTTCAACAATCAATTTGTGGTAGCCTTCACAGATTGCAATGGTAATCCATTTTTCTAGAGCTTGAAGTTCAATAGTTTTGTTAATGTCTTTTGGCTACTTATGGGTTGACCCAGGTTCTAACTACAAGATTACCAACAACCCTTCGACAATCGACCCTTCTGGATACCAGAAGGAAACACAACACACAAAGTGCACTGCGTAGTCTCACCCGAGATGGATTCAATGGATGGCCGCAGGAATCAGATGTATGCAACCATGGGATAAGATGTGTACCTATCTCAGGGGTATTAGATATACTCAACTCCTAGCTCTCAAATTCCCATTTATTATACTGATCCTAACTCTTACCAGTGACACAACATATAACCAATGAAACAGATTCATTCAATGTTGCACAGTATTATTCCATCTATTATTTTATCATGTTTATCATATATCTCAGTTGCTCAAATATAACTATAATAAATGTAAACATTCATACACTTGACACAAATATACCGTGGTTCACCCCCTCCTGGGCTACATCCACAAATATTTTTTTCTTTGGCTCTTTATTCATATTCATGCAAAATCTAGTGCTACACACTGTACATGTCTTCCTCCCTTACAATCGATCTCCACAGATCGCAATAGTCCGCACAAAACTGATAATATATGAACAACCTCTCAACAAAACTTCCTAACCAACTTAAGGACGACAACAACCACCTTTTCATAGTCCTAATACATTCTACTTATACAACAAAATGGGACAAATCCCTAACCCTAAGTGGGCTAGGTTTGTCCACTTTCCCCTTGACTTAATCTCAGCTGGTCCATGATCCAACCATTCTCCGAGTCGACGCTTGTCCACTTTCCAACTGCTCTGCAACAGTTTTTCCACTTTGTAACTGCTTTTTTCAGCGCGTTTTTTCCTCTTTTTTTAGTGCGCTCCCTATTTTTGTTTGTTTTCGGTGCACTCCTTATTTTACATAGATGTGATTCTTTCCCAAAATTGGCCTGCTCCAACAATGTCAATCCTTATGTGTTTTACAAACAACCACATCATATGGCCAGAGTCATTGCAGAAGGCACCCCTGAATCCTGTAGGGTCTGGATTACCTTTGGAGGCTCTATCAAAATTTAGTTTGAGGAATACTACAAGGGGGAGGGGTATAATGAGAAGGAGAGGATATGCTAAATAAATTAATGTGATGGTTGGGAGATATGGAGGGGATATGCAAGTCCAGGTATTTCAATATAATGCGTTCGTGAGTAGGACAATCCCAATATGGTGCAGATCAGGCAGTGGTGAGAGTAGTTTCCTTGATATTGTTTTTGATATTTCTCCATATAAAGTTTGATCCCATGTTCTCTACTTTGAATATTCTACGATTTTGTTCCTTCCATATTTCCTAAAGTAGGAAGTTAGGGAAGAGTTTCCATACTTGAATAAGAATTGGACTGGAGAAAATAGAGGTCTACTAGTGCTCTATGGTTGTAGTGAGACTATGTATTTGATGGTCAGTGATATGAAAAAGGAGAGCACCTTGATCCCATAGGTTTGTGAAGAAGTGGTAGGAGTTTAGAATATGTTCCACAAATTTCCTATCATTTTTTCATATAAGGAAAAAGGCAAGGCAAAAAATCCTCGATGAATCAGGTTGTCCCATGTGAGGATTTTGTTGTGGCTTAATAACCAGAGAAAAAAATAAAATTTTGGTCAAATATTTTGGATCCAAATTCTATCCCAAATATATTTAGTTGGGTGGTATTGATGTCTTGTTTGAAGGTGATAAGATTCCTGAAGGTTTAAGAATCTAGTTGTTCTGTAACCCCAATGAAGCTTGTCCAGTCCGTCCTGAGTTTTGATTTTCCTATTTGAAAGATCTTGTGAGAAATTATCCCAGTTCAAGTATGGTGGGAGTGGATTTCAATTCTCCTTAGGGAGATAAGAGTGTCATATGTCTTTATGTTGATGGGGGAACCTGTATTGATGAACCCAACACTTGTTTCTAGAATTCATTTGAGCACGCATGGAGTGGAGCTCATGCTGGGATTGAAGGGGGGGTAGATGCTTCGAGGCTTCATCCCAAAATAAAAAGTAACCTACTTTTCTAACCCCTCATAAGCAGTGTTGATGGATGAGATAACTATTGTGCCATGTTGTGTTCCAAATAAGGGAGCCTTGAATTTGTTCTTTCAGTCTGATGAGACTATGGGGAGTAGTGTGGGTATAAAACTTTATGTACCAAAAATGACTCCAAAGGATATCCTTGGAATTGATCCATCTCCACCAAGTTTTATCCCCAAGGATGAAACTAAGAATTTATAGATCTTGCAACCCAAGATTGCCTTTGAGTTTGGCAGGCACAATTTATCCTAGGCTACAAGAGCCCATTTCATGTCTTTGCATGGTCCTCCCCATAGAAAGGTCCTTTGAATATTGTGAACATATTTTTGAATAAATTTAGGGGCTGCAAGAGTTGAGAATACATAGAGAGGCCTCACTTGTAGAATAGATTTGAGTTGGACCAGGATCCTAGGGGAATTGATGGATTTGAAGGACCAACTAGCAAGTTTCCTATTCATTTTGGTAAGGAGATCTTCCCAAGAAGAATTTCATAGTCCATTGTCGATTAGGGGGGCACCGAGATATTTGGATGGAAGAGAACTCCTTTGAAAGATGCAACTTACCCAATATCCCACTAAGTCCCATTACCACCTTACACATGCTCTGATACAAAAATCTAACATACCCACTCTCCCACCGATTCCCGTTACCACTTTATATGCTCCAATACCAAAATTTAACGTACCCAGTCTACTACTGGACCATGCTACTTCAAAACTTCACTGTGAAGTTTCTATTATTCACACAAGTTCGTGCAGTATCTCTTTAAGGTAACGTGCTCAACCCAATATTGAGTCACACCTCCCATATTATAACAATGTAAGTAACAATTTATTTTAGTATAACCTTAAGCAGGGAAATTAAATCAAGAAACTGCGCGCACCAGCATACTGACCCCATAGTACAACTGTGTGTTGAATTTTTAACAGTGAATCAAGAACATGTAGTTTATTTTCAATTTAGCATGAACTTGAACCATAAAAAATGCAACAACACAATAGTTGCAGTAACCAAGATCACAAGAAGAATAACCATGCATAAGACACAAGAAGTTATCCTGGGAAAACCCTTCTCAACTAAGGGAAAAACCCAACAATCCTTTGCTATAGAGTCAAGAGAAGATCACCCTTACAACATAAACCCTAGTGCACACAAGAGGGTGGTCTATGACCAAGAAAACTAGTGCATAGAAGAAGTGCACACTAAATTTCAGATCACCAAGTGAAAGTGTTGAGTGAATGAGATATGATCCTCAATGGGGATGTATTTGTCTTATAAATACATGACCTAACTCATCAAATAGATGTGTCTATTGGCACAATAGGGCCAACATGTACAACTCAATAATATAGTTAATATTTTACACAATATTAATTATCTTTACATAGTAGGGATGACTTGTACCCTTCTCAGTACAAAATTAGGGTTTCACAATAATATTACTCTTAGACAATATAACAAGGGATCTCCCACACATCCTCTAGTGCTATTCCACTAGGGACAAGTCCATGTGTGCTCAACCAAAAGGTACGTCACTCTCAACAGATCAACTCAACTAAATCCATAGGCCATCTCAAGCCATCTCAACTAAGTCCATAGGAGTCTGATAGGAGACCATCTCAAGTCATCTCAACTCAGTCCAGAGGAGCACGACAAGAGACCAACACAGGTCATATCAACTCAGTCTAGAGGAGTATGACTCACCTATCACATATCATCTCAAATCATTCCGGAGGAGAATGATCTGGAGAATGTCTCATGAAGCTGCAATCATCAACACTCCCTCTCAGCTAGGGAGGCATTCTCCACCAGGCCAAGTCTTTCACGAAAGTACTTGAACTTCATCCTGGAAAGTGTTTTGGTGAAGACATCTGCAAATTTATTGTGTGTATTAAGGTACTGCACATGTACTACTTTTCTCTTCACCATATCTCTAATGTAATGATATTTGATCTCAATGTGTTTCGATTTATCATGAAACACAAGATTCTCTGAGAGCTTCACACAATTATGGTTATCGCAATGGATAACGGTGGAATCCATCTCATGTACAAATAGATCTGCAAGGATCTTGCAAAGCCACATTTCTTCGCGGACTACCACACATAATGCAATGTACTCTGCTTCTGTGGTACTCAAAGCCACATAAGTCTGTTTCCTACAACACTAGGAAACCATGGCAGTTCCCAAAGTAAAGAAACAACTGGAGGCGATCTTTCATTACACTGTGCTCCTTGCCCAATCTGCATCCACATATCCCTGCAATATCATGTATACAATGGATGCATATCTTAGTCCATAACCAACTTTGCCTCGTAAATATCTCAACACATCCTTCGCTGCTATCCGGTGTGTCTGTCTCAGCTGACTCATAAAATGACTGAGTACACACACTGCATAAAATATATAAGGTCTAGTGTTAAACAGATACATCAATCATCCAATCAACTATTTGTAAAGATGTGGATCAATCTCGCCTGAATCAGAAGAAGTCTCGTTTAGTTTCTTCATATTCATCACCATCGGTGTAGCCATGGGATTGTAGTCTGTCATCTTGAATTTATTTAATATTTAAGATGCATGTTTGATGTTATAGATCCACTTGGAAGTCACTACAAACTTCTCTTTCAGTATCAGAACAATATCCCACACATCATTCTTCATGATGGACTGATACTCTTCGGTCATTCCATCTTTCCAAACCTGCTGACCTGCTTCTTCTCCATGACAAGAAGGCTCGGTATCAATGATGTGGCTCATAGCTGAAACATAGCTTGAAAATCTCTGTGGTCTCTTTCTCTCTCATAATGTACCATGAGGAGCTTCATGTCCCTCTTCCTCTTGCAGAGTCTGTCGAGCCCATGCATGCATCTTTTGTCCTACTACAATGTCTCTTGGAACATCAACTAGAGCTATGAGATCAACTTGATCAACTGGATCAGTAATTTTCTCCCTTTGAACGAATGAAGGGGGAGAAGGTATTGTCTCTTCTTTCTTCTCACTGTCAATCTCCATCTGAGATTCTCTGGATCTTCGAAAGGCTATCTCTTCCTCAAAGGTGACATCTCTACTAACCTCGATTTGTCTCTAACCAGGAATGTAGATGAGATATTCCTTTGAAGATTCACTGTACCCCACCAATGTACCCTTTCTGCCTGAAGGGTCTAGCTTGGTCCTCTTTTACTTGGATACATGAATGTATACTGGACAAATATCCTGAAGTGTCCAACCTCAGGCTTCACTCCAGTGAAATCTTCTTTGGGAGTCATGTTCTTCAGAATATTATGAGGACTCTTTTTCTAAACATAGACAACTGTCATGGATGCCTCTTCCCACAGAATCATAGGTAGATTCTTATTATGTATCATCACTTTGGTTGCCTCAATAATGGATCTGTTCTTCCTCTCTGCAACCCCATTCTGCTGAGGGTTATAAGGAACAATGTACTCCCTCTTGATCCATGCTTCAATAAATAAATCATTGAAATACCTGGAGGTGTACTCTCCTCCATTATCTGATCTCATCACTTTGATCTTCCTTCCGGTAAAGTTCTCAACATGAGATTTAAACTCTTGAAATATTGCAAGGACTCCATCCTTGGTCTTTAAGAAGTAAATCCATGTCTTTTGAGAGTGATCATCGATGAAGAGCACATAGTATAAGTATCCTCTCAAGGAAGCAACAATCATGGGTCCGAAAACATCGGTATGTATCAATTTTAAGATCCCCTTGGATCTACTGTCACTTCTCGAAAATGACCCCTTGACATTCTTTCCAAGAGAACATATTCTGCAAACTCCATCATTCTCAATATGTATCTCTGGAAGACCTATCACCATCTTCCCCATAGAGGGAAGGGATATATAATGTAAATGAGCAAGTTTCCTATGCCATAGCTTGCTCAAGCTTATAGTATCATGTAATAAGGCATGGACTGGTTGGATTGTCAATCTATACATATTTTTTTCTCGAACACCAATCACTTAGGCATAATCCATGCGTGAGTTCTTATGCCATGCAAGAACTTTTCCTTTAGATAAAATAAACTTGTAGCCTTTATATTCTAAGGCAGAAACAAAAACAAGGTTCCTTTTCATCCCAAGTACATATAGTACCTCACTTAATTGAAGAGGTATGCCAGAATATAGTTGGAAGGAAGAAGATCCAACTCCCTTCACAGTATATCTGGCATTATCACCAAGTACAACATGAAGACAAGACTCTTTCTCTACAAGATCAGTGAGATGTTCTCTATATCCAGTCATGTGTATGGAAGGACCACTGTCAATCAACCAAATATTACTATTAGTAGGAACCGTACTTGAGAGTGCTGAGATGAAGAAGAACGCTTCATCTTTTATGCCCTCATCCCTATGAGGTGGTTCTAAATCAACATTGACAATGGAGGCATGCTGTCTTCCTTTCTTTCTGGTAGGACAATTTATCACAATGTGTCCATACTTGTCACATATGAAACATTGAATCTTTGATATGTGTTTTCTGTGTTCATGACTTGGAGCTGTTGAAGTTTTCTTGTATTTGAATGCTTTGCTAAAACTTCTTCTTTTTCTTCTACCTCTATTTGCATGAGAATCAAGGGCTTGATTGTCATCATGATGGGAGTCTTGCACGCCTTTGGCTATAAGTCTGGTTTCCTCCTGAGTGTAGTCTACCCATAAATGATCAAACCGAGGTAAATCTTCTCTTCCACTGATACTTTGAATGAAATGTTCCCAATGGATTGGAAGAGCATTGGGAGTAATCATGACAAGCTCTCTTTCTATTATGATTTCTCCAATGGCACCTAACTGATATTTTGATCTCTGAAATCTTCATGAAGAAGGTATCAATGGTGTCATCTTTCATCATCTTGAGATTTTGAAGTTGGTGTTTCAATGTAAGAGCGCTGTTTGTGTTGTTTCTCTCAAACATCTTCTTCAACACATCATACATTAGATAAGTTGTCTTCAAGGTAGAAATGCGAGGTAGTAGATGATCTCTTATTGAGTAGATGATTATATTCCTATCTTTGACATCATCTATCTTCCATTCAACCTTCTCTTCATCGGTTGTTGTTGCTGGTAGAGTTCCTTCTATCAATCTCATCAGGTCACTCTTTTCTAGAGTGATGTGTAATCTTGACTTACAAGAGATGAAGTTTCTTGATCCATCAAGCCTATCTTCCACCAAATTTTTGTTCGTCATGGCTTGCATATTCTTCACAAACCCTAACGACTAGGCTAAAAACCCTAGCTTCAGAAAACTTGAAGTATAGGCTAGGATATAAACCCTAGGTTTCGTTGGAATTATGATTTCCAACAAGAATCCTTGGAGAGTCAAAAGAACCCCAACGAGCTACAAAATTCCCCAACGACCTGAAGAAACCCTAGAAACCCTAGGGCCAAAAATAAAAACTTCTTCAATTTTTAATCTGAAAGTTGCAAGTGGTGCGCTAGACTAGGCTGTACCTGTATGTGAAGAATTTAGGCCCAATGTTCCAAGGGAAAGTGCTAAAACTAACTTGACAAGAAAAAGGGTAACGGTTGTTTTTGCAGTTGCAACAAGAAGGTGACGACTAGCTTGGAAAGGTGCTAAAGTAGCTTGTGCAATGGATCTTCAGGAACATTGCTCTGATACCATGTTGAATTTTTAATGGTGACTCAAGCACATGTATTTTCTTTTCAATTTAGCATGAACTTGAACCATAAGTAATGCAACAACACAATAGATGTAGTAACCAAGATCACAAGAAGAATAACCATGCACAAGACACAATAAGTTATCCTAGGAAAACCCTTCTCAACCAAGGGAAAAACCCAAAAATCCTTTGCTATAGAGTCAAGAGAAGATCACCCTTACACCATAAACCCTAGCACACACAAGAGGGTTCTCTATGACCAAGAAAAATAGCGCATAGAAGAAGTGCACACTAAATTTCATATCACCAAGTGAAAATATTGAGTGAATGAGATATGATCCTCAATGAGGATGTATCTCTCTTATAAATACATGACCTAACTCATAAAATAGATGTGTCTATTGGCACAATAGGGCTGACTTGTACAACTCAATAATATAATGAATATTTTACACAATATTAATTAACTTTACACAGTAGGGCCGACTTGTACCCTTCATAATACAAAATTAGGGTTTCACAATAATATTACTCTTAGACAATATAACAAGGGATCTCCCACACATCCTCTAGTGCTCTGCCACTAGGGACAAGTCCACATGTGCTCAACCACATGGGACATCACTCTTAATAGATCAACTCAACTAAATCCATAGGAGTATGAATTGGAGAGCCATCTCAAGTTATCTCAACTAAGTCCATAGGAGTCTAACAGGAGACCATCTCAAGTCATCTCAACTCAGTCCATAGTAGCATGAAAAGAGACCAACACAAGTCATATCAACTCAGTCTGAAGGAGTATGACTCACCTATCACATATGTGTTCTCACATATCATATCAAATCATTCTAGAGGAGAACGATCTATAGAATGTCTCATGAAGCTACAATCATCAACACTTCCTCGTGCATGTATATCTCAATGATATCAGCTGCCTTGTACGCTGACTTCATTGGAATAAAATGAGAAACTTTAGTAAGATTGTCTACCACCACCATAATAGAATCATGGTGTTTAACAGTCCTAGTGTTATAGGATAAATCGGTAGGTGAGGACACTAACCGATCTCCCTAGATCCACCTATATCTAGAACAAAACACACCAGAACATGATGCTTTCCTTAAGTTTTAAATATTGAATTTACTAACTAAAGAGATATGGGTGACATACTGTTTAAATGTCACTTCCTCTCGCCATCTCCATCCTAGCTCCGTTCCAATGCTCATACAATGATGAACCTACAAAAGAGCACAACCAACCAAAGTGATAGTAATAACATGAACTCAATATAAACTTATGTATGTGATCAAGGAATCATACAATAAAACACAACAAGCTTTATAGGAAATGATCATATTACTGTATCATATTAAATGTGAAAGAGAGATTACAACCATGGCCTTGATGTCATAAGGTCCCTTCCAACTATCCTTCGTTCACCACACACTTCCACTCCAAGAATTCTAAAAACATATATCTGATAATATTCACAATCTATCTTGACAAAGGAAAAACTCAAAGACATTCCAACCAAGCTAATGATTCCAAGCCAAATCCAACTTAGCCCTTTTCCATGAGAGCTCCTCTCCTTTTATAAGCTGAAGAAGATAAGGTGAGGAGGTTAGGATGATCCCACTAAATCATGAAAGCGATTAAGATCCAAACCATTCAGATGCCACCTCACCATGGAAGTTTCTCCTTCTAGAAGATTCGATAAAATGCTCGTTTTTCCCACGTGTAAGCATTCTCGCACCCTGCCTATAGAGTAGACTGCAAACTCCTCACAACCTAGCTATGATGTAGCCTGCGAGAATCAGACATTCTCGCACCCTAGCTATAATGTATCCTGCGAACTTCCTTTTTTATAGGGTTTTTACAAAGGAAAATGCAACTTCTTTTCTCAGAAAAAGTTCTTCTCCCTTCTTTCTTCAATAACTCAGGCCACTGACCCCTTTGAAGACTATAGATAAGTTTACATCATTAACGGTCATAGGGATGACAAAAATAATGTGTAACAGAGAGCCCCCCAAAGTATGAAGTTAGAACAGAGTGATAGCTGAAATACTTTGTCGAGTGTGTGTAGGGAACAAGGAACAGTCGGTCGGAAACCTGCCAACAAACAAGGAAATACAATACAATAATACATCATCATTGAGGTAGGCATTCCCATACTCAGAATACGAATGAATCAGAGCATAAATGCCGACATGCAAAGATAAAGGTTGCAACAAAATAGCTGGATGTTTGTGCTCAGCCTTGACCTTTTGACATTCGAGACATCTCACAATAAAATATACAACTTCCTTTTTCATACTTGGAAAAAAGTATTGCTTATTGATTACAAAAATTGTCTTCTAATAACTTGGATGTCCAACATAAGGAACCTTATGCATCTATGACAAAATGAGGTTCTTCAACTCTTGATCATTTAGCACATAGAATCTACGTCTATACACAAGGATCCCATCCTCTCTTAACTCATAACCTTAAAACTTTGGTTGCAACATACCCTACTCTAAAGTCACACTTATATCCATATAGTGTAGATCTGATTTGGAAACTTCAAAAATTCTATCGCGCAAATCTGTCTGGTACATGCTAATGGCTGTAGCATACATTTCATGCATCCTTCTGCTGAGTGCATAAACCACATTTTTCTCTTTTCCTTGAATATGCCACTAAGGAACTCTAACCACTTGCTTTGTCAGAGTATTCAAACTTGGTTGTCCAAAAAGATACTTTAGACAACAATAGTCTGTTCTGAGCTCGAATCTCTTTCCCATGAGATAATGCCGCCACATATTCAAGGCATGCACTATATTTTCCAACTCTAAATAATGTGTAGCATAGATCATTTCATCCTCTTTCAACTTCCTTGAATTGTAGCACACTGAATGTCCATTTTGACTCAGGAATCCACCGAGTCCTTCCTTGCATGCATCCATGCACAAAATGAAGTCTACATCTGGATCAACAATTATTAAAATCGGTGCACTTGTTAGAAAACTATTCAAGTGCTGGAAAATCCTTGCGCAATATGGAGTCCATTCAAATCACACACCTTTCTTCTGCAGGGATGTGATTGGATGCACAATTTGTGAGAATTATTCAATAAACCTTCTGTAGTACCCTGCCAATCCCATAAAGGATCTCACTTTTGCAACATTTCTTGGTGTTGTCCATTCTTCAATGGATTTTATCTTCACTGGGTCCACAACTATTGCTTCTTCTGAAATAATATGACCCAAATAATAAATCTGTCGCTGATAAAATGAACACTTGCTCAGATTTGCATAAATATGATGCTTCCTCAACACTTGCAACACCATACTTAAGTGTTGCTCGTGATCTTCTTCAAACTTTGAGTAAATAATAATTCCATCCAAAAATACAATGACAAACTTATCTAAATACTCTCTGAAAACTCCATTCATCAAACACGAAGACAACTGGTGCATTTGACAACCCATATGGCACCACTGTAAACTCGTAATTACCATACCTTTTTTTGAAGGCAGTCTTACTGATATCTTCCTCTTTTATTCTTAGTTGGTGATAACAAGATCTGAGATCTATCTTCAAAAATACTCTTGCACCTCTCAGTTGATCAAACATGTTATCTATCCTTGACAAATGATACTTATTCTTTACTATTACTTTTTTCAACTTCCTGAAGTCAATACAAAGTCTCAACGTAGCGTCCTTCTTCTTCACGAACAAAACTGGTGCACCCCAAGGTGACACACTTGGGTGTATATACCCCTTCCTTAGAAGCTCTTCAAGTTGCATCTGCAACTCCTTCAGTTTTGGCGTACTCATCCTGTAAAGAGTCTTGGATACAGGTGCTGCTCCCGGCATCAGATTAATAGAGAAGTCAATATCTCTTTTCAGAGGCAATCCGAGTATCTCTTTAAAGACATGCTCATACTCTTTCAGTACTGCACATTCTTCCACACTTGGAACTTTATCCTTAGGAGCCTCTTCCATGTGCGCTGCGAATAATTGACACGCTTTCCTGTAAATTTTCTTCAACTGCAATACTTAAATTTCTTTGATAGTCACAATTCTTGGAATTCCTTGAACTGATCTCAAGTTTCCTTGCTCATCCTGGCAAGTAAATTCCTTATTGTAACAATCCAGGACAACATGGTGCTCATCCAACCAATCCATACCAATGAGGAAATCATACGATCCCAAAGGTATAATATTCCAATATGCTTTTGTGTGCAGTCCATTCATCTCCAATGGAAATGCCTTAACCATCTAATTGATTTTCCTTTTTTCTCCAATAGCTAACTGCACCAACCAAGGTTTTCCCATATTGCTTCTCGATGGATGGAATATTTCCACCATTTTAGGATCTAGATAACTATGAATATCTCCTGATTCTATTAAAATAGTAATGGCTTGGTCATTGATCTTACCTTCCACCTCGATCATGTGCGACTGTAACTCAACCCGCTTGTTATCCAACACAACATAAATCCTTGGCACATTTCTACCCATTTCCTCCACTGTCACATGTTTCTATACACTATGCACAATCCTTTCTTTATCACCTATTTGAGGACAATCTCTACGCATATGATATCTGCCACAACCTTACAACTGCATAGGTTGTTTCCATGACTTTTGTCCCACTGTTTCCAACATTCCGGGCTCCTGAAGAGTCATTTGTCCTTGCGTAGTATTTATGAAAAATGGTGGCTTAAATCCCTTCTTCCTCTGTTCCACTTTACTTTTCATCTTGTCTTCTCAAGCCTTTTGGAGAGTTGGTCTTCCCCTTTTTTGATCATAAAGACACTTAGCGCGCCTTATGGTCTCTTCCAACATTTTAGGGTCATCATATTGTATCTTGTCACTGATAAATGAGGGAAACCCACTCAAATATATCTAAATATTCACTTGTTCATCCTTTATAAAAGGAACATAATTCAACAATTCTAAAAATCTTCTTTCGTACTCATCAATCGTCATGTTCCCAAGTTTGAATTTGAAGAACAACTTCATTTTCTTGTCATAGTACAAATTGGTTAAGTATTTATTTTGGAAATACCACTTGAACTCTCTCCAAGTCACTTGATTCTCATCAATGTGATGCAATTTCACATACTGATCCCACCACATTGATGCCTTTCCCTTTAGTTGATAGATAGCAATTCTATCTTCTGCCTGTGCAAAATAGTTACGTAGTTGGAAGTACTTTCTCATACCCAAAAACCAAGTCTCTGCATCTTCATCCTTCTTGTGCTCACCATCAATGGTAGGAGGCTTGATTTTATTCATTTCCCCATGTATCTCATCCACCCCAATCCTTCTCTTTTTCTTTCTGACATGAGATGGAATTGAGCTACTGTGCGCTTTCCTGGAAGAATGCTTACTGACACCTCTTTCTTCTCTTCTTTTATCATCATGATACCTGTGACCTTTTGATATACTTATATCTCTGTCTCCTTATCCATATTATTTTCTATTCTATCCATGCTTTGCATCAATTTGAAATTGAAGTCATCTTGCTGCACCTTGGCTCTCATAAGTTTTTCATTATCAGCCTTATAACTCTGGACATATTTCTGCAATACTTTTACAATTTCAGCTAAATTCATGCACTCTTCCTTGGATTCTATACCATCATCAACACCCAAAATGACACACATATCCCTGAATTCATCACCAGGACTATAAGTCCTCGATGCATCTTCCATGCTTTTATCCTTCTGCACTGACTTTGTCTTTCTCTATTTGCTGATAATTCTACAAAATGTGCAAGCGATTAAGATTTTTTATATGGTTTTATGCAACAACTACTTGAAAAATTTGCACCATTTTATCAAAATCCTTTCACTTGGATTTCTTGGATGATTTTAACATTCCAAACTCTAGTACGCATGCCTGCGCATCCCCATCTTTGTGCGCATAGCAAATTTACACCGCACACCATTGATTTTTTGTGCAAACAAAATTTTGCACTGCGCAACACCAATTCCTAGTGCACACATCTATTCACGCTAGTTTCTGGCCCATACAAGTCCAGTGTTGAACCAATAGCTTTGATACCAAACTGTAACATATCCAGTGTCCCATTGAGTCCTGTTACCACCTTACACATGCTCTAATACCAAAAAGTAACTTACTTAGTCCCCCACTGATTTTCATTACCACCTTACACATTCTATGATACCAAACTATAACGTACCCAATCTACTACTGGACCATGCTACTATGAAAGTTCACTGCATAGTTTATATTCTTCACAAAATTATGCACAATATCTCTTTAAGGTAATATGCTGAGCCCAATCTTGAGTCACAACGCCCATCTTATAACAACAAAAGTAACAATTTCTTTTAATACAACCTTAGGTAGCGAAATTAAATCAAACAACTACGTGCACTAGCATACTGACCCCACAATACAACTGTGTGCAAAACCATCTGGGAATCATGCACCACTTCTATTATTACTGTGTGTGGGTTCTAATTCCTTACCTATGCACACATGAGTTCCAACCTCTTGGAGCATATCGATTATGATCCTGCACACCTGGCCACTCAATCCACTTCTTGATGACTCATAACCAAAATCATAAGTTTAAACTTAACAGAAAAAGATACCATCAACTGACATACTCATGCAAAACTATAATTAAAGGCTAAAACAACCATATTTACATGTTCAAGCAATATTCAACCAAATAAAAACAAATACTTATATGAAACACATACAAGAATTAACCCATTTCAAACATAGTCAAATATGCACATAGTAACCAAGACAAGTACATAAGGAACACTTATCTTAAATTAAAGTCACTAATTGCGGCCTTGAATTAGACGTTCCTCCCAACCATAGACGTTGTTGCTCATAATATTTTAGCAACAAGTCACCCCCAAGCCGGGGCTCAACTCCACCAGGAAAAAGGGTTCCTAGCAACAAGCTATGGTCTGAAACTCAACATAATTACTCAGTCTTAGGTGCCCACTACTGCATCTATCCCACAATCCCTCATTCCCCACACACCTTTTACACCCAAGGAAGTGTGCCCCTTCTTTGCTTAAGAGTCCTTTGACTGCCCCACTTCCCTTCCCAAGGTTACCAATAATAGGCTGGATAGGAAGTCTCCGAGCCCTGTGACTAATTCTCAGTGAACCAGGGAAAAATTCTCAGCAAAAATCTCGTTTAGAGAGTATGCCCATGGGTCTAACAACCACTACACAATAACCAATCTCTCACCCAAAGAGACTGCTCATGGTATGTCAACTCGACTCTTCAACAATGAAACTTTGGTTACATCCCCACAAATCCATGCAAGCTTCTCTGGGAAGATATGGTAATAATCAAATTTTCCATACCATCCGACCCCCTTCTACTCATGAGATCCTGTTACATCCAATACTTCCTTGAATCCCGCCTCTTGTCCCATGCCATCATGCCCAAAATACACCAAGGCCAAAAATATATATTGCATGCCTTCCACTTGACACTTGTCACCCTCAAAATTAGCTTTAAGCCACCTGGTGACCCGTTTCCTACCCTCGTGAACTTAGAATAAAATAATAATATATATGACATTATACTTTTCCCAGAATTATTATAAAATATTTCCTAAGACTTACGACTCACCCTCCTTTTTCCCTTTTTCGATGGAGTAGCCCCCCATCTCTTTTCATCTGAGTCAGTCAACGTGCATCGATGCAAAATTATATTAATAAACATGATTATATTTACATGGACAGACACAATGGCCTATCTATGTCCAGTCTCACTAGCCTTATAATCACACAGGATAGTTGGCCTCCATACATATCCATTAATCCCCATGCATTAATCCAAGTGTGCGTAACATAGTGCAATGTGCGCACTTGCACAGGTGTGTGCAACACACAAAATGTGTGCACCCTGTCTTTGTTAAAACTTCTCTGTGCACTATTTTGATGCGTGCAACACCAAAACCAAGTGTCCTTGGCTCACCAACCTAAGTGTACAATACATTTATTCTTGGTACCAATCGAATCACCAACCTTTATGTACAATTATAAAGGGTTCTAGATTAGGGACATTACAAAAGCCAAGGATCCTGGAAATATGTTCCTAATCAACAAGAGCAGTGTTAAATAAAGAAATTGTGATTTTGAGAGCTTGATAGAAGTACCCGTGGCCTCTGTGAAGTCCAAGAGGACTTTCCATATGGATTTGGCTTCACAAACTGAGGGTTAAGCCATGAGAATAGTGCCATCGACAAACTGTTAAAGAGAGATAGGGTGATTGGTGCTATGATGTTGGAGGCCTCTAATTGTTTTGTTTGTAGTAACTACTTCTATGAATCTACCAAGACCTTCTTTAACGTACACAACCACCCATAGGCTGGCCATAGTACTTCAAAAACGCACTTCAAAACTGAATTTCAAATTCAGATAACATTTAATTAATAAATAAGAATGAAAGACTCACATGTAGTAATCAAGATTCATGCTACAACATAAAATAATGTTTAAACATGCCATGCACAAAAATAAACAACAAGCATGCATATTATAATTACGAATTTCATAGATAACAATTAATACACAATGGAAATAAATATACAAGCATAGAAACACATGCCAAAGAGCACTTATCTTTAACAAAATAAATCACCAATTGGCTGCAGATCAAGGACATTCCACCCAACCATAGACATTTATATTCCAAGTCCCAACAACAGGTCACCCCTGAGCCAGGGCTATGAATCCACAAGGAATGTTCCAAGGTGTCACTCAGCTTCCCAAACCAGTCAACACTCCAACTCTCATAGGTTTCTCAACACACAACAATCTAAAGTACACCATCTCTCTTCTCTCCAGCCTGCACAACCCAAGATAATGGACTCCCTTCTTTGCCACGTAGTCCCTCAGGATGTCCACCTCCTTCTAGGGATCCATTACATTTGATCAGGAATCTACATGCTAGGACTCTCAAGATTCATAGCTTTTAATAAAACTTAACACATGCCAATGCGTCTCAGGCATGCAAACATTAATTCATGGCTAGAATACACCAGTTATTCTACATCCAACAAACAATGGATTCTTCCTCAACAATTTGTCCCCATGTCCCAATCCAAGCCAATCCAAGAATGAATGAGGAATGATAAATGAGAAACAATGAATGAAAGAGTGAACATAACGAAGAGTGTGAAGAATGAACAATGAGTGACCCCCCAAACAACCCAAAGATGAGTTTTTATATTTACTTGGAAAGCAAGAACCACATGGCCTTCCCCAAGAATCTCATGTAACCACTTCTCTCAATTAAAACAATTATGGGTAAATAGAATATAATAAAAATACTTATCCCCTTAATCCCCCTCTCTTGTGGAATCATATCCCCCTATAACTCCTTTCCTTGTTCGTCTAGCAACCAACAATGTATTTTATTATTAATAATGATCACATAATTACATTTCCTAGGCATTTCTACCTCTTTTAACTGTTTAGGCACTTCATCCTTTCATAAAATAACAAAAACATTATTTAATATGGGGACTCAAAACCGGGGTATTACATTCCCCTCCCCCTTATTTTGGCACTATCCTTAGTGCACATACAAAACATAAATCAAAATTTTAAAATTATTCAAAAAGTCACAGGTACTCTGCCCACATGACATCTTCATGCTCCCAAGTAGTATCTTTAGGACCGTAGTAGGTCCATTGAAATTTTACCAGTTCTATGACTCGATTATGGAGCATTTTGATTTTTCTGTCCAATATGCGCACCACATGGACTTGACAGTATCCTTCTCGCTCCAGATGCGCACCAGATGGACTTGATTGGATTCAATTCCAATCAATAACATGGTTAGGATTATGCACATACTTTTTCAGCAAAGAGACATGAAATACATTATGCACATTCATGGAAGCAAACAATGTAAGCATGTATGCAACTGACCTTATTCTCTCCAATATCTCAAATGGACCACATAATCTAGCTGCTAGCTTTGTACAACTGCTCAACTTCAATGAGCTCTTCTTGGGCTTTACTTTCAAAAGCACATGTTCTCCCACTTTAAATTCTCTAGCTGTTCTGTTCCTATTTGCATAAATTTTCTATCTATATTGTGCTAGCTTCAAATTATTCTAAATTTTAACCATCTGGTCTTCCATATCCTTGCGTAATTCTGTCCCAAGCACTATTGTGTTGGCTGAGTTGTCCTAACTCACTGGAGTATTGCATTTCCTACCATACAAAGCTTTAAATGGGCTCATCTTCAAAGAAGCTTGATACCCATTATTATAGGAAAATTCAACTAAATGAAAGTATTTTTCCCACTTGTATGGCTTATGTTGGACAACTGAGAGGGGGGGGGGGGTGAATCAGTTGTTACCGTGCTTAAAAAATTATACTTATTTTAAACTCTTTGTAGAAACACCGAATGACAATCACAATAGTGCGGGGACGTAAGCAATAACATATTCAACATCAGTCACACATATGTGATACACATAGACAGATATTTCCCGAGGAAACCCATAAAGGGTAAAAACCTCTTTTTCTTTATATGATAAGTAATATTTACATTCTTTACATTATCATACATATGAGCACCAACTCATAATGAGGCTACAATCTCTGTTTTGCAAGCTGCTACTTGATGAGAGCACCCACTCTTTGGATTCTCTAGCACCAACTAGAAGGAAGCACCAATTCCCTGGTTTCTCTAGCACCAACTAGAAGGAAGCACCAACTCCCTGGTTTCTCTAGCACCAACTAGAAGGAAGCACCAACTCCCCAAGTGTTCCAACACCAACTGGATGGAAGCACCAACTTCCAGTCATACAGACACCAACCTGTATAACAGAGAACAACAGTTCTCCCTTGCACCTCCCTACCACCCTGGTTTCTCTGGCTGCAACCAGATGGAAGCTACAACTTCCTGTGTTCAAGCACCCACTTGAACCACTGAGGACACACAGTCCTCCCTAGCACATCCCTTCCACCTTGAATTATAAATCTTTTCTACTGAAACTTATTACAGTGATATAATGTTCAACAATGGCTTACCAGATTCATCACTGTTCTGCTGCATTTCCTTGCTCTGTCTGCCTCACTGCCTTCCTGCACACATGACTTGCACTTTCTGTTCTTTTTCTTTTTATGCTCTGTGCGCCATGTCCATTCAATGCACAATTCCTCTTTTTTGCATTTCAGCTACTACACCCTTAACTCCTTCTAAACACATTAATCACACTCAACAACAACAACCACAACAACTCCAACAACAGCAACAGCAGCAACAACAACAACAACAACAACACCCATCTCTTCTTTGTTATGCATACTTATAGTCTCTGTGCTCCTTGTGCATGCAATATTATCCATTCCTCTACATGCTCACACTGCACCAATCTCCTCCACAACTCGAGTGCTCTGTCTGATAATCATGGTAACTCTTCAACTTCTCTGTCGGTTTTCCCATGCGTTCAACATCACTGGGTGTTATGATGAGATTCCTCAGCATCTCTAACAGTTGAGACTCTTTGTCTTCTCTGGAATAGTCGAGCTTATCCTTTCTATTTCAGTTACAGGCTCCAACCCTCTTCCAGCTATCAATCGCCTCTATGACCAGTTTAAATCCCACTGGAAGATTCCTCGAGACTCTTCAACTCCTCTGGAAATCACACATCTCTCAGCACCTGAATCACCAACCGATCAAGAATCAAGAATCGGTTAAGATAACTGAATCATAACTGATCAATTAACTGTGAGGTGAGACAATAGCCCTCCAATAATATTTGAATTCATCAGCACCGTTGGATTAACTCTGTAGGGTCTTGTGTTTATTTTGTCGTTTCGCACTTCGACATTTCGGCATTCTTGAGGTGAATTTTTCTTTACGATTCATGTCGCGATCCCCGAAACTCCGAAATGGATCCCTCCAATAATATTAGAATTCATCAGCACCGTTGGATTAACTCTATAGGGTCTTGTGTTTATTTCGTCGTTTCGCACTTCGACATTTCGGCATTCTTGAGGTGAATTTTTCTTTACGATTCATGTCGCGATCCCCGAAACTCTTCGATATCTTCTCTACAGCTCTTCGACGATGTGACCACCAGTGGTGACAGAGCACTTATCCATAAAGCGCTTTCACGATTTCTCATTTCGGCACTTCAACGTTCTTGTGGTGAAGATTTCTTTATGCTCCATGTCGCGGTCCCCGAAACTCCGAAATGGAGCTTGGTTACACTAGCTCCTTCCTCGATCCTTCGTCGATGTGACCATAGGTTATGAACATGGGCCAATTCTAAACACACAATTCACATTTCGAATTTCAGAGATTCTGTGACAAGTCGCCTCAACTCTCCATGTCCCAAACTCCGAAATGGAGTCGAATCAACGGTCCACACTCTTGATGATTCGACGGACCAGATCTCTTCTTGATTTAGGAATTCCTGATGTGAATGTTCTTGAAACCTCCAAGTTCAGATATCCGAAACTATGAAATGGAGTCGGATCAACAGTCCACACTGTTGATGATTAGACAGTCCAGATCTCTTCGCGATTTCAACATTCTTATGATGAAGGGTCTCGAGCCTTGACCCCTCCATCTCCCGGTATCCGAAACTCTGAAAGGGAGTCGGATCAACGGTCTAGATCAAACCTTGAATTGATGGCTAAGATTGTTTTGAGATTTCGCATATCGCGAATTCGAGAGGTTAGGGAACCCCATTCCTTTGACTTTCCAGTCAGCAAAATGATGATCTTTTGCCATGTGTCCTATGGACCCAACAGTCCAGATCTTGTCATTGTCTGATCGTGCCACATGTCATAGTATTCTACTGGTCCTTTCTGACGTGGTCTGCCACATTCACCTCCTAGATCTGACGGCCCAGATCACACCTTGATCCAATGACTAGGATTATTTTGCAAATTCACAAGCCTTCATTGTGCCTGAATTGGGATTTCGGGGTTTCGCATTTCGCGACTTCACGAGTTGAAAGGTTGGAGCATTTAATTCCTTTGACTTTCCAGTCATCGAAATAATGATCTGTGTCCACGTGCCCTTCCTGAAGATGGACGATCCTCCTTCTTTCAGGATTTTGTGAGCCCGCTTCACCTTGCACTTTAAAGAACGTGTAGGTTCTCTTGGATCCAACGATGGTCGGACCCCATGCTCGAATCTAACGCCCGATATTTGTCCTCCATCTGCACACTCATCCCTGGTGCACACCTACGTATTGCGTTTGAATCTGCACTAATTCCTCCTGAGCTTACTTTGTTCCTATTTTTCCATCGATGCATACTCTAATCTTTCCATAAATGACAAGCACACTCTGCCTGTTGAACATGCCAACAATCCTCTGCACTATCTCTTTTGATCTTATCGAGCTTGCTCTACTGCGTCTTCCCGAAATACTTCTAGTGCCCGCCTGGCACATTCTTCCTGTACTTAAGCCATCGTCGTTGTTGTACTTGCCATCAATGACAAGCATACGTTGCCTGTTAAATATTTGCCAACAATCTCCCCCTTTGGCATTGATGGCAACACAGGCACCTAGACTCTTTTCTTCCCCTTTGACATCAATGTCAAAGAGAACATGCTCCCCCTGAGCTGTTGTAGTATGTTTAGGAGGTATCATATATTAATACCAACACAAACTCCCCCTAACAGGAAGGACTCTCTTATTTGAGGCCTGTAGATGTTTGTGTCTAAACCAGAGTCTTCTTTTTCCGATTCTTGGACTTATTCATCTTTAGCTTCCACTGTATCCTCTGTAGAATACTCAAAATTGCTCACCTCTCTTACTCAGACTCCTTCATCAACCTTTTCTTCTCATGAGTGGATGAATCCCCCTGTCACTTTTATCTCTCTGCTTCTCACTCTTTTCCCCTTTTGTTCCTAAAGGTTAACTTTCCTTGACAAGGTCTTTCCTCTTGTTATCTCTACATGATGTCATGTATATCATTTTGTAAAACAAAATGATGTTGTTGAAGAAGTTGTTGTCCCACTGACACATTGTGTACTTGTTGCTTGTTACTGTTCAAACAACCCTTGGATCTCCCCATTGATTCTCATCAATCTCTAATGCTGCAATTTCATATTTCTTCCATGATGCATACAATCCAAGGCTTTTATGTCCACATTCAATCACAAGAAAAAACTGCTACAACCACTCTCATACCTGCTTTTTTGTTTCACAGACAAAGGACCTGTATCAGGTTTCTTAGGAGTACTGATTTTTTCTTTGTTGTATCCAATACCAGATTTGTCATTTGGTGATCTCTGACTATCCAAGATCTTATCCAGTGTCTTGAAGGTGTTTAAAAACTTTCTTTGGGTGTTTGCCTTCTCAACCTTCAAGACTTCTGCTTCCAGCTTATGACATGGTTCTTCTCCTACTTCATCCATAGGGTAAATGCTAGATGAACATGCTTTTATTGTATATGAATCTTCTTCTTTACTTGCAGGGGAGGACTCGATTTCAACATCATTAATTTTCCTTATGTCTTTATTCACCACTTGTCCTGAGTTTACATTTACCTTACATTCTTTGGACTTGAGCACCTCTTCACTGCCTCTGTCACACTTTTGACTTGTACTGAGCA
>ML801099.1:109731-130744 GCA_009831015.1 Picea engelmannii | reverse complement strand
TAAGGAACAATTTACATCTTTGTGACCAAAGTTAGAACAGTAGAAACAATATCCATAGAAAAATTCTTTGTACCTGGAAAATGGTTGTCTTCTTTGAGCAAATCGATTTCTTCCATGATGATGATTTTTTTGATCAGGGAGTGTTGTATTTCCTTGTTCTACAGATTCAGTTCTGGCACCTTTCTTTTTACTCATCCTGGGCGGTTGATTATCTTCCTTTGTTTCTGCAGGTTTGTTGTCGTCATTGGTTGTAGATTTGACAAACTTGATGAAGTATTTGTTGCTTGGATGACCACTACTTGATCCTTCTTGATAACCTAGACCTATTTTCAACTTTGGATTCCTTTGCTGATTCAGAATGGTGGCTAATCCTTCTGAGGCTTTGATACTTGGAAGATTTTGATGGTACAAGGCTTGAAACTTCTCCAACTCTTTCCTAGTTTTCACTACTTCTTCTTCTAGAGCTTTACATCTTGCCTTATTTTCTAATAACTGTTGTTTCAGAATGTCCTCAATTTTCTTTGCCTCTTATAATTATAGTTTTAATAGGGAAAAGTATTCATCAGGCTATTTACTGTCTTTCTTGAATTGTATCAGCATTTGTTTTTTCTTTCTGTTCTTAATTCTGAGTCTGTCAATCTCTTCCAGTGCACTGATCAGTTCTCCTTCCATATCAACCACAACTTTTTCATCATTCTCATCACTGTCTGTGCTTTCATTATCATAATCCTCTTTGGCCATCAACATGAAGTCATTTACCTTATCTTCACAGGAAGAGTCGCTATCGGTGTCTTCTGAGGAGTCATCATCGTTTACACATAAACTTTTCTTTTTATCAAATCTTCTGAATTTGTGCTTCTCTTCACCGTTAGAGTTCTGATCATGTTTCTTGTGTGGACATTTATTTGCAAAATGACCTATCTTACCACAGTTGAAACATTTGAAGGGAAGCTTACCTTGGTACTTGTCTGATCCTTTCTTTATCCTTCTCATGAATTTTGCTTCAATTTCATCAGGCTCAGAATCTTTATTCTTATGTGCTTTAAATGATGCTTCTCTAGAGGTGGGTTTATCTGTAACTATCCTCATTTCATATGCAGTCAACGTTCCTAGAAGTTGATAAAAAGACAAAGTATTTATATCATTAAGTTCTTCTATAGCTGAGACCTTTGGGTTAAACCTATCTGGCAAAGATCTCCAAATATTTTGAACTAAAGAGGATTCCTCAATTTTTTCACCAAGTGCTTTCATTGCATTTACTAGTTCTTCAACTCTCAGAAAATAATTCCCAATGGTTTCAACTTCTTTCATCTGTAGCTTTTCAAACTGTACTCTGTAGGTTTGAATCTTGGCATCTTTTACCTTCTCATTACCTTCATAACTATTAATGAGTTTGTCCCACATTTCTTTAGCAGTTTGAAGATGCATCACCTTCACAAACTCGGCTTCTGCTAGTCCATTCAAGATAGCATTCATTCCCTTAGCATTAAATCTAAATTCTAACTTATCATCCTTAGAAGCTAGCACAACAAGCTTTATATATCCAGTCTCTACTACATCCCAGACATCAGCTCCTAAGGCCATTAGGTATGTTCTAATTCTAACCTTCCAGAAGGCAAAATTCATTCCATCAAATAGAGGAGACCTAGTGACTGAAGTCCCTTCATGACTTGTCATGTTTAAGCTCTAGGATCTACCCTTAGATAAAAGGGGGGCAGCTCTGATACCAATTGTTGGACAACTGAGAGTGGGGGGGTGAATCAGTTGTTACTGTCCTTAAACAATTATACTTATTTTCTTTGTAGAAACACTGAATGACAATCACAATAGTGTAGGGAAGTAAGCAATAGCATATTCAACATCAGTCACACATATGTGATACATAGAGACAAATATTTCCCGAGGAAACCCATAAAGGGTAAAAACCTCTTTTTCTTTATATGATAAGTAATATTTACATTCTTTACATTATCATACATATGAGCACCAACTCATAATGAGGCTACAACCTCTGTTTTGCAAGCTGGTACTTGCTGAGAGCACCCACTCTCTGGATTCTCTAGCACCAACTATAAGGAAGCACCAACTCCCTGGTTTCTCTAGCACCAAGTAGAAGGAAGCACCAACTCCCTGGTTTCTCTAGCACCAACTGGAAGGAAGCACCAACTTCCTAGTTTCTCTAGCACCAACTAGAAGGAAGCACCAACTCCCCAAGTGTTCCAACACCAAGTGGATGGAAGCACCAACTTCCAGTCATACAGGCACCAACCTGTATAACAGAGAATGACAGTTCTCCCTTGCACCTCCCTGCCACCTTGGTTTCTCTGGCTGCAACCAGATGGAAGCTACAACTCCCTATGTTCAAGCACCCACTTGAACCACTGAGGACACACAGTCCTCCCTAGCACCTCCCTTCCACCCTGAATTATAAATCTTTGCTACTGAAACTTATTACAGTGATATAATTGTCAACAATGGCTTACCAAATTCATCACTGTTCTGCTGCATTTCCTTGCTCTGTCTACCTCACTACCTTCGTGCACACATGAATTGCACTTTCTGTTCTTATGATTTTTATGCTCTGTGCGCTATGTCCATTCAATGTACAATTCCTCTTCTGTGCATTTCATATACTTCACCCTTAACTCCTTCTAAACACATTAATCACACTCAACAACAACAACCACAACAACTCCAATAGCAACGACAACAACAACAACATCAACAACATCAACACCCATCTCTTCTTTATTCTTCATACTTATAGTCTCTGTGCTCCTTGTGCATGCAATATTATCCATTCCTCTGCATGCTCACACTGCTCTAATCTCATCCACAATTCGAGTGCTCTGTCTGATCATCATGGTAACTCTTCAACTTCTCTGTCGGTTTTCCCACGTGTTCAGTATCACTGGGTGTTATGCTGAAATTCCTCAGCTTCTCTGGTAGTTGAGACTCTTCGTCTTCTCTGGCATAGTCGAGCTTGTCCTTTCTGTTTCAGTTACAGGATCCAACCCTCTTCCAGCTATCAATCGCCTCTATGACCAGTCTTAATCCCACTTGAATATTCTTCGAGACTCTTCAGCTCCTCTGGCAATCACACATATCTCAGCACCTGAATCGCCAACCGATCAAGAATAAAGAATCGGTTAAGCTAACTGAATCGTAACTCATCAATTAACTATGAGGTGAGATAGTAGCCCTCCGATCATATTTGAATTCATCAGCACCATTGGATTAACTCTGTAGGGTCTTGCATTTATTTAGCCATTTCACACTTCGACATTTCGTCATTCTTGAGGTGAAGTTTTCTTTACGATTCATGTCACGATCCCCAAAATTCTGAAATGGAGATTTTCTCTTTGAGCTCTTCTCTACAGCTCTTCGACGATGTGACCACTAGTGGTGATCGAGCGCTTATCCATAAAGCGCTTTCACGATTTCTCATTTTGGCACTTCGGTGTTCCTGTGGTGAAGATTTCTTTATGCTCCATTACGCGGTCCCCGAAACTCTGAAATGGATCTTGGTTGCACTAGCTCCTTCCTTGATCCTTCGTCGATGTGACCATAGGTTATGACCAGGGGGCAATTCTGAACATGCAATCCACATTTTGCGTTTCAGAGATTCTGTGACAAGTCGCCTCAACTCTCCATGTCCCAAACTCCGAAATGGAGTCGGATCAACGGTCCACACTCTTGATGATTTGACGGTCTAGATCTCTTTGCGATTTCACATATCGCTATTTCAGCATTCCTGATGTGAATGTTCTTGACACCTCCAAGTTTCGGTATCTGAAACTCCGAAATGGAGTTGGATCAATTGTCCAGACTCTTGATGATTCGACGGTCCAGATCTCTTCGTGTTTTCGCATATCGTGATTTTGACATTCTTATGATGAAGGGTCTTGAGCCTTGACCCCTCCATCTCCCAGTATTCGAAACTCTGAAAGGGAGTCAGATCAATGGTCCAGATCAAACCTTGAATTGATGGCTAAGATTGTTTCACGATTTTGCATATCGCGAATTCGAGAGGTTAGGGAACTCCGTTCCTTTGACTTTCCAGTCAGGGAAATGACGATCTTTCACCACGTGTCCTATGGACCCAATGGTCCAGATCTTGTTGTTGTATGATCATGCCACATGTCATAGTATTCCACCTGTCCTTTCTAACGTGGTCTGCCACATTCACCTCCTGGATCTGACAGCCCAGATCACACCTTGATCTAACGGCTAGGATTATTTCGCAAATTCATGAGCCTTCATTGTGCCTGAATTGGGATTTTGTGGTTTCGCATCTCACGTCTTCGTGAGTTGAAAGGTTGGAGCATTTCATTCCTTTGACTTTCCAGTCAGTGAAATGCTGATCTTTGTCCACATGTCCTGCCCGAAGATGGACGGTCCTCCTTCTTTCAGGATTTTGTGAGCCTGCTTCACCTTTCACTTTAAAGAATGTGCAGGTTCTCCTGGATCCAATGATGGTCGGACCCCATGCTCAGATATAATTCCCAATATCTATCCTCCATCTGCGCGCTCATCCATGGTGCACACCTACGCATTGCATTTGGCTCTGTGCTAATTCCTCCTGAGTTTAATTTGTTCATGTTTTTCCATCGATGCATACTCTGATCTTTCCATCAATGACAAGCACACTCTTCTTGTTGAACATGCCAACAATCCTCTGCACTATCTCTTCTGATCTTATCGAGCTTGCTCTGCTGCGTCTTCTCGAAATACTTCTGGTGCCCACCTGGCACATTCTTCTTGTACTTAAGCCATCGTCATTGTTGTACTTGCCATCAATGACAAGCATACGCTGCCTGTTAAATATTTTCCAACAACTTATCCATCTCATACATTCTCAACATGTCCTCAATCACTTGGTTGGCTCTCTCTGTCTTCCCATCTGACTGTGGATGGTATGTTGTGATAAAATTATATTTGTACCAAATCCTTTAAATAATACTCCAAAAAATTGACATAAAATTTGTGTCTATGTCTGAAACAATTGCCTTAGGTATTCCATGCAACCTAACAATTTTCCTCATGTAAATTTCTACAATATTAGTTGTTGTACAGGTCATCTTTACAGGGAAAAAACCTTTGTCAATTTATCAATCACTACCATTATTGAATCATGTTGTCTTGATTTCCTGGGAAACTTGGTTATAAAATCAATGGTTACCACTTCCCATTTCTTCTTTGGAATTGGTAATGGATGTAGCAAACCTGCTGGTTGTCTATGCTCAACTTTCACTCTTTGAAATTCCATACATTTGACAATGTAATCAACAACATCCTTCTTCATTGCAGGCCAAAAGAATTGGGTTCTTACTGCTGCAATTATTTTGTGGTAACCGAGATGTATGACATATGGAACATTATGCATTTCCTTTAGCACCAAATTCCTAAGTACTCCGGAACTAGGAACATAAATTATATTCTTATGCATAAGTAGTCCATCTTCCTTAATTTCACACTCTTTAATTTTTTGTTGTACATTTTCCTGCTGTAAATTTTCTTTTACCTGTAGGTAATGCTAATCTGTAACAACAACATATAAAATTATGTTCTTTAAATCCGACTGATGCATACTAAAAATTGTAGCATGAATGAGATGTACTCTTCTGCTGAGTGTATCAACAACTTTATTTTATTTCCCTTTGATATGTTTGATGTCAAGGTCATACTCACTTAAAAGTTCCAACCATCTTGTCTGCCTAGAATTCAAAGTTGGATGTTCAGACCACTATAGTATGTCCTTAATTCAAATCTCTTTCCCATGAGATAATGCCTCCACATCTTCAATTCATGAACTTTGGCAGGAAGCTCCAAATCATGCATGGCATAATTCTTCTCATGTTCTTTAAGTTTTATGGACTCATAACTAATGACATGCCCATTTTGAGTGAGGATTCCACCAAGTCTTTCCTTGTAGACATATGTACATACCACAAAATTCTCATTTGGTTCATTAATATTTAAAATAGGTGCACTCGTAAGTAATTACTTTAACAAATTAAAGTTGTCTTCACACTTTGTTGTCCATTCAAACTTAATTCCTTATTTTTCAAAGAAGTGATGAGATGAACAATATTAGAGAACCTTGTTATAAGCCTCATGTAGTATCGAGCTAATCCCATAAAATATCTAATTTCTAAAACATTCCTGGGTGCTGGCCATCCTCTAATAGCTTCAATATTCTCTGGATCTACTGCTATACTTTCTTCTGAAATAGTGTGACCCAAATAATGGATTTGTTCTTGCTAAATACAACACTTACTAAGAATGGCATAAAACTAATTTTCCCTCATCACATATTTTAGTAAAATTGATTTGCGAAGTGGATACCACCAGATCTAGATTCGCGAAGGGGATGAATGGAAAACCGCCTTCAAGACTGGGGATGGACTATATGAATGGATGGTGATGCCATTCGAGTTGTCCAATGCACCTAACACTTTCATGTGGTTGATGAATAATGTGCTTTGACCTTATATTGGTAAGTTTGATGTCATTTATTTTGATGACATCCTAGTTTTCAGTAACAACAAAGAAGATCACTTGCAACATTTAAAAATTATATTGGATGTGTTGAGAAAACATTGCTTTATTCAAACCTGAATAAATGTAGGTTCATGCAAGAAAGTTTGGTATTTCTGGGTTTTGTCATCTCAACAGGAGTCAAGATGGATTCAGAGAAGGTTAGAGCAATATTGGAGTGGCCTAGTCCTCAGAGCATAACATAGGTAAGAAGTTTTAATGGACTGGCCACCTTTTATTAAAGTTTTATTTGAATTTTAGCAGTATTGTAGCACCCATAACATATTGCACCAAAGGAAAGACATTCACATGGACCAATGAAGCTAAGGAAAGTTTTAAGTTTTTAAAGAAGAAGGTAACCGAGACACCTATATTAGCCTTACCAGATTTTGATAAAGTGTTTGAGGTAGAATGTGATGCTTCACATGTATGCATTGGAGCTGTACTTAGCCAAGCATGTAGACCAATTACATTTTTTAGTGAAAATTTGAATGAGGTAAGAAATAACTACTTCACATATGATGTAGAATTTTATGCAATTGTGTAACATTGCAACATTGGAGGAATCATTTAGTGTCGAAGGAGTTTGTGTTATTTACCAATCACATTGCATTAAAATTTGTAAACACCCAAAATAAATTGAACAATAGACATGCAAAATGGGTCTCTTTCTTACAAGGCTACAACTTTGTTCTGAGGCACAAATCATGATAGAAAAATCAAGTTGCAAATGCTTTGAGTTGACGCAATGTTCTTTTGACAACCATGGAAAATCAAGTAATTGGGTTTACTTCATTAAAGGATCTCTATGCATCTAATAATGATTTTTGGGAGATTGTGGAATAATTGAAGAATCCAGTCACTGGGAACATAGATCTTACTCAGGGTGAATATTTTATGCAATATGGCTACCTCTACAAAGGAAAACAACTATGCATTCCAATCAGTTCTATGAGGGAAACCATTATCAGAGAACTTCACAGTAGTGGTTTGGCAAGACATTTTGGAAATGATAAGATGCTAGCCTTAATCAAAGATAAGTATCACCAACCAAAGATGAAAACGTATATAACCAAGTATGTGGCATGATGTAGGTTTTGTCAAATGACTAAAGGAAACTCACATAACACAGGGTTTTATATGCCATTACTAGTGCCTACATATCCATGGATAAATTTGAGCGTTGACTTTGTGTAGGGGATCCCAAACACATAGTGAGGTAATGATTCTATTTTTGTGGTTTTGATAGGTTCTCTAAAATAGTTCATTTCATTGCTTGCAAGAAAATTAGTGATGCATCGAGGGTGGAAGAATTTGTTTTCTCAGAAATTGTTAGATTGCATGGGGTTCCAAAAAATATTACCTTTGATAGAGATACTCGGTTCTTCGGTCATTTTTGGAGGACCTCATGGAAGAAAATGGGGACTAAATTACAATTCAATAATGCCTATCACTCCAAAAAAGATGGGAAAACCAAGGTAGTAAATCATAGTTTGGGAAATCTATTACAGAGCATTGTTGGAGAGAATCCCAAGCAACGGGATTTGTCTTTACCTTAAGCATAATTTTCCTACAATAGTTCAGTAAATATATCTACATGTAAATATCCATTTTAGGTTGTTTACGATAGAAATCCTATGTGATCTGGATTATTTTGAGAATGAAATGAATGCAGAAATATAATAAGTAAATACACATATATATATTTCTAGAAACAAAAAGATACAATAATGCACAATTTTCATTAATGAAATAAATGTATAGAAACTGTAAAATTACAAAGTGAAAGAACTCACTGGAATGGTGGCAGCTTATCTCTGAGAAGAGATGTGATGGCTACACTTATTCGCAAGAAGATGATATTTACAATGAGGCTCCAAATTCCTTTTTAGCATAAAGAAAATCCAAAACCCTAACCCTGGAAGATGCAATGCCAAAAGTCATAATGGCTCTGATGGGGTAATTTGGTACATCAACTTCCTGAGGTCATAACTTTTGCATACGATCTCCGTTTTAGGCGCATGATAGATCGTTGGAAAGAACTATCTGAGGAATACATGTTTTCGTCACACTTTGGCTAAAGCCTATAGTGTGACTATGCCACACCCAAAAAACTTTGTTTAGGGCCTCAAAATGACCCTAGAAGTTTAGGACCCAAAAAACTGTAGAAAATCTGCCAAGGTGGAAATCCCTGTTTTGAGCCAGTGGAATAGGTGGGTGGCCATTGATTTCCTCCCGAATCATTCTCCCCCCCTTAGGAAGAAGTGGTCCCCATTGCGTCAAGTTACCATGGAATGTGGGGAAGATTTTGGTGAATTTGAACCTTGGTGAATTGCTTGCCTTGCTGAAGAAGTTGGCCTGCTTAGCTTGTTGAAGGTTGTTATGAACTTGTTGCTGGAGGGGTTAGATCCATTCAAATGATCTATCTACATGATCTTCCTGAGTGTGGGAGGAATTTGTTGGAGAATATGCAATATGAGGAGTATGAAGGGCTCTGTTGTAACTTTGCTGGATTGGGCAGTGTGAAGTCACCCCCGTAGGTGATGCAAAAGTATTTTTGTGCTCTTCTACAATATGCTTTTGTTGGATATGTTGAAACGAAGTTTAATGTTTCTTTTTTATACCCAAATATCAATCATTTTTTAGATATGGAGTTTCCCATAGTTCTAAAAACGAGTCAGAAGTCTTTCAGGAATTTTGGTTTTCGGGTTTCGGCTATTCGTGAAGTATGACTTTTAAAGAACAACTCCAAAGTCCCGGTACCGAAGTCCTGAAAAGTGATCATTTAAAAGAATTTAAAATGAATTTAAAGGAATAAAAAAAAACGTTTAAATGGCATTATAAGCCTTTCTTATTTTCCTTTTCGGCTGTCTCGACTTAAACAATAGTTCAAATATTGATGCGCTTTTCACGAAAACCCCTTTTTTAATTGTGATTAACTAATTTTTAAACACACTTAGCAAATTGTTAATCAGTCACATTTCAAGAAAACAAAGAGCTATTATTATTTCACATTCATAAAACCTTGAACCTCGAAACCCCGAAAGTATCGAGCGCTTAAGTATAATTAACTTAACATTAAAATGAGTTTAATGATACTAAATGACCTTTCATGTTTCACTATTCTGGAGTTTTCGAAGACATTCCTTTCAAAATCTTAGTTTGAAATCGTTGATAGGTGGAAGTATCTATAATAGATTAATGAAGATACTTTTAACGTAAAGTGTGTATCTCCAGGTGTACCACCCCCATTAAATCATTTAAGTTCTATCGCCTGTATCAATACACTCAATTTAAGACAAGTTAAGGGTTAATAAAGGTTTCTTATTTCAAATTTCATTCTTACTTTCAGAATAAAAGTGAGTTACATTCAAAGGAGCTTACGCATTTCCTCTCTATAACAGGTTTTCAATTTTTGCAAAAACACCATGGCACCCAGAAAAGTGCCTAAGAAGAGTGAGGAGGTAGGTGAAAGCTCAAATCCATATGGAGATGTTATATACGATACTATGCCACATGCTATAGATTCCATCAAGTCATGGAGATAGATTTTTGAAACCTTAGAGTATGAGATTGGGAATTGCCCTAACGATCTCAGGAATGAAAGGACTAAAAAAAAATCAGAGATATAGCAGAGTCTGAGCTCCATAAGATAGCCACATGACCAAGAATCATGCATTATAGTGACATGATAAGCTAGGCTTTAGATAATGCCGACATTCAGACAAGGAGCATTCTAAATAACCAAAGGGTCTTCGTCGACTTGTTCAGACCGGAGCACATCCAAGTAATGTATAAACTGTTCCCTACTTCTAAATACGTTTATAACACTGAGTTCCTACAAGAATTTCAAAGAAAAGAGTGTATAGAGTTTGATCAAACATAACTAGGTATAATCAAAGAATGGTGAGGAATCCCAACAAAATTTACAGCTGATACCCATGGCGTCTATGCCACAATTCTGTTAAACAAGTACATGATTTATATAGATCTGATGCTACGTAGAATTTTTGGGAAGAAAATCCCTACCCATTTCCCTGCAGAATGGGTGCCACTTTTACATGAAGTAGCCGAGGGTTACAGTTTCAACTGGGGTAAAATTTTATCAGATAATCTAGCTAAAGAGATTGCAGAGTACCAAACGAAAAAATCAAAAGGTCGACCAGTATCTTTTTACATGTCTACATATATTATGGATGCTATCTATTACATGACTCCATTCCCCTTAATGAATTGGAGCTGGAACCCATCCTGTACTGAAACCATTCATGTTTATCACTCCAAACTATGGAAGGAGAATGTTAAAGATTTCTTTTACGAAATCTGTCACTACGTAGTGATACCTTTGCACCAAATTTTATATGGATACTCACCCCCTCGGATTTCAGAGCAAGTCATGGAAAACCTCAAAACAATTGTTGATTGGTTTATCGAGGAAAATTTCTCTTATGTTAGAGTCTTCGGTTGCTCGATTTCTCCTCATGCACTTCCAAAGTTCCTTCGAGACATACTGGTGTGCATGGAGGTGGCCTACCAAATAGTAACAAGAGGCATTGGTACAGAGTTAAAAGCATCTCAGAAGAAATTCTGGCTAGTTTTTCCTGTGCAAATTAGCAATTTTTCTTTGCTTAATCTTGGCCATTCTAAAGTGGAAGCCGCAACATTAGAAGACATTAAACTGGTAGATATTGAACTTAGAAAGCATGACCCATACAAAATTGTGGGAAATCATCTAACTCAGTGCAACATGAAAATGTTTGAGCATGAAAGTTCTCCCTGCGACGACATGTTCAGAGGAGCCAAAACCTACAAGGAGATATTAGACAAATTTCAAGCATTATCACCTGACCTACAGACCATCTTTTTGGATTTCTAGGAAAGCAAGCGAAGCTGTTTGCTAAAGATGATACATGAAGAATCAACAACCCCTCCTCCAGTACAAGAAGGTATTCCCCCAGGTTTCAGATTAGAGGCTCAGGATAAAGGAGTTGCAGAAGAAAATCCAAAGAAGATTGAAGCATCTTCACAAAAAGAAGAAGCTCCACAAACAGAAACACCTCCAAATTCGAGTCAAATGACTCCTCCTTTATCATCAACTATCCCTGCTGATATCCCTAAAACAACAAGAGAAACTCAATCTACAGAGTTAGGTAGCCCTATTGCATCATTGACCCCTTTACATTCAACTTTTGGGACTCCTCATCTGGAAGTTATATATGAAAGTGACCTTACTCCAATCTCTAGAGAAGAGATACCTTCCTTTGATTACTTTTTCAATAAGAAGAAGAGAGCTGTGGTAAAGAAGGAAATGCATTTGAAAGGAGAAACAATGGTAAATAAACATAGATTGCTTGTATATGGAAAAAACCTAGAGGAGGAATATTTCACCACATAGGTAGTAGGTTCTATGGGAGCCTTGGCAAAAACTAATCTATTTATAGTTGACAATGTGAAAACCAGGCTAAAACAAAGGAACTAATGATAAGCCAACTGCAAATTCAAATAAAAAACACTGAGAAAAATATCAGAGAGAAGATAAATAAAGGTATTGAGCAAGCCAAAGTTGTTGACCAGTAGGAAATTCAATCGCTTAAATCAATTTTAGATGAGATGAACAAGAAGATGCAAACGAGTCAAGTGCAAGTTATTCAGTGAGAAGAACTTGTAAGACAACTAAATGGTAAATTGAATTCTATTCAAAATCAGGTGATAGATTTAAAGGTTTTTCAAGCCTAGACACTGGAGGTGCATACGAAGATAGAAGTAGAGCAACAAAGATTGATTTCTAAAGTAGAGGTTATTCAGAACTATTTCCAAGAAGTAAGTCAATATTTCGATAACATTGTTTTGAAAGAAAAAGAGGCTAAAGCAGCCCGTGCTACTTTTCAAAAAGCAGTGGTACTTTCGACAAAAGAAGAGGTATCAAAAAATCCAAGACTGTTTGTCACAGAGCAGATCAGAGGTGATATCATGCTTAAAGTATGGGATGCCAACATAGACAAAAGTAAGAAAATGTCCAAGGAAGTCAAGGATGATTGTGAAGAGACTTTCGATTTGTTAGACAAAAGATCGTTAGGCATTGGAGAAGACAATTGTCCTGAGCTACTAGGACAGATCAATATTGTAAAGCATCAACTGAAAATTAAGGAGAACTTGAATGAAATTCAAGTTGAAATTTTGCAATTAAAAGAAATTGATGTTACCCAAATAGACAAGTGGTTGGTGAAGCCAAATTTAAAATTGCAATCAGTTAAATTTGTTGACAAAAGGATTGAAGACCGACTTCCAAAATTTCAGAAGAAACTTTATCTGTTTGAGGCAAAGGATATACCGGAGCTTCCTAGATATTTTGTGCATTTTCTAGAAAAATGTATTGAATGTCTCAGAACAAGAGAAGGAGATACTTCGAAGAAGCAATGAAGTATCATATTGTAGGCTTATATTATCAAAATGATGGGGAAATAAAAGATAATTATGCAAATGGTTCAGGTTTGCAAATTTTGCAACCGTTAGCCCCAAGAAGTTAGGAAATCGCCATCTGTCAAGAATTGGTGACTTGGTATAAATATAATTTCATAAGACTTAGAAAAAGATTTTTTGTGGCTAATTGTACTATAGAAGTTTCTCATTTATAGTGATTAATGAAAATACAAACGGAGATTCCAGATTCTACCAACCCCGAGTTATGTGTTCCTCTTTAACTTTCATTTTCAACATCTTTCTCTTATATATATTTGATGAATGCCAAACTGCAATTTAGCACAACATCTACTGTGGTTTAGAGTTATTTGGTTATCTAATTGTTTACAGTTTTTCCCTTGTGCTTGCTATTAGCAAGTTCAAGACCTGTAGATTATTCAGGTTACTATATTTTTATGCTTCATTAGAGATCTCTTGTCTTTCTTCTTCCCTTGTTGCAAAGTGAGATTCCTCCATGATTGATGCCTCATTTTGTTTAAGAAGCTTTATGTTTTTCTCTCATCACTTTCACAATTTTCAAATTTAACTCAGGAACAGGAAACGACCTTCGAAATTATTATGTTATTAATTTAAGTTTGGAAATTTTCTCTTATAATCTAAAACAGAAATAGTAAACCATGAAAAAAAAGTATTAGATCTTTTAACCTTTATCCCTCATGACTATACCTGTTACAAGACATCCCAATATAGAGCCCGACCTTTCAGATCAAACTAGCATTACTTTAAATTTATTTAACACTATCTTATAGACATCAAGCACCCGGGTGGAATTAGAACGTTCATGGGCAACAATTGAAAGGGATATACGCATCCAGGAGCACTGGGAAGCTAGACAGAGATAGTTAAGAAACCAACCATAGATTTCCTCTTAATAATTAACACCTTTACACCTTAAATCACTCTACCTTTTTTTGGATTCCTTGACAGTATACTTTAGAGCCTTAAAGTATAAACCTAGGAACAACATCTTTTTGGCACTATTGTTGGGGAACGAAGTAACGATTTTTTTTTTTCCTGGGAAGATCGACATCGATATTTCCTTTCTTTGATAGTGAACAAGGATTGAGAAATTTATAAGGCTACTTTCATCTTTGACTTGGTGACTCCATGATTAATAAACTAGATTTTAAATGAAAGAATACCAGAAAGAATCTAGACGACAAACATACTTCGCTTGTATCCGACCCAGAATTTTTTTTAAAATCAAGAAGATACCTTAAACAGATGGCTTCATCAACAAATAAGATTTATCAACCTAAATTCAGACCGTCGAACACTAAGGACCTACTTGAAAGTTTAAATACCTCACCTTTTTGCAGAGAACCATCCACTAATAGAATCGAAACCCTAGAGCTTGGATTGGTCTTACCCGATTTTAAAACTGAGACTTTCTCATCTGTTTCTTTCGCCAATAGAGGTAAAAGACCAGTCTCACTTCCCCCTTCAATCGACATCTCTTCACCTCCCAAAGTTCATTTTCCCATCTCTCAAAACTCTCACGAGTATACTGTATACCTTGATTCATCTGATGTTGATTCTCCCGTATATTCACCCCGTGAGTCTGAAGAAACCAGTCCCCGTTTTTAAAGCCCCTCTTTTTCAAGTTTCCTATCCCTTGATGATGAGTTTCCTCACCCTATATTGCCTTATTAAGATACAACCGAAGGCTTACCACTCTTCTATAAAATCCCTCCTTATAATCTCCAAGTTTCGACCTCTAAATTATCAATGGCTGCGTCCAGAGGAGGTGGGGCTGGGGGTGGTGCTAGAGGAGGAGGAGCAAGTGGTCAAATACCACTCCCCTAAATATTTTCCAAAGTAGCTGCTAGATATGCTCCTTTGGTCCTCCGAGTTCCTCTCCATGACCTACCGGAAAATTACATGAAAAATCTGCCGAAATTCATAGGAGAAGGCGACTTAACCGCGACCTAACACATCAATTTATTTGATGAATTCGTAGACATCCTTGGCCTTGAACATGAGGATGTTTATTTGAGACTTCCGGTTCATAATTTTGAAGGACAGGTGAGAACCTGGGTCCGAGTTCTAGAAGCGGGATCAATATGATCATACGATGAACTGGAAAATGCTTTTATTAGACAATGGGGAGAAAGGAAAGACCATCTCTACTACCTAACTGAATTTTGCTCTCTGAGAAAGAACAACTCAGAATCAGTTCTCGAATTTACTCAAAGGTTTAATAAATTGTATAATAAAATTCCAACCAAGGTCAAACCTTCCCAACCCACAGGGAAAGTAATTTTTGCTGGGGATTTTGACCCTGATTTCGCCCTATTGTTGAGGGAGAGAAGATTAGTAGACCTCACTAAAATGCAAGATGATGATTTAGAAATTGAATCAAACATGATGACATCAGGAAAGATAAAAACCAAATTTGAAACAACAAACAAAGAAACCAGAAGGTACAGAGAACAAGGAGGATGCTCAGGAACTAGAAGGTACAGAGAAGAAGGAGGACCCTCGGGATCCGAAAGGTCTTCAGAAGACAAAATGGACGACATGGCGAGAATAATTAAAGAATTGTCAAATAAGATATCAAGAATGGAATTAGATCAATCAAGAAGTTATCATTTTCCCAGAAAGGATTTCAGAAGGATTCCCAACCCTCAAACACAACAAAGGAAAATTAAGAATGAGGACCAAAAAATCCAAGCTCCTTTTAAATGTGAAAAAATTATAGAGGGAGAAGACATGGAAGATATTGAGGAGTTAGAGGAAGACATAAATAATCTTGGCGATGACTGTCATCAACCTTATTTGACGAGACAATATTATGAAAAATATTTAAATACAAAACACATATATGAGAGTAACAAGAAAAACAATGTTATAGAAGATTCAACCTATCAAGGAATCGCAGATGATATAATGGCCGAAATCCACCACAAGTACAATCTAAGG
Source organism: Picea engelmannii (assembly GCA_009831015.1). Taxonomy (NCBI): domain Eukaryota; kingdom Viridiplantae; phylum Streptophyta; class Pinopsida; order Pinales; family Pinaceae; genus Picea; species Picea engelmannii. Next base: position 114,802 of record ML801099.1, on the reverse strand, counting down.
CCTAGAAACAAGAGTTCCACAACCACCCCAGTAAAAAATATCCTGCCAAGGGGCAAAACAGATGAAGTGGTTTTAAAAAATGATGAAAAGCAGACTGTTAAAACCAAGTCCACTGACAACCAGCCTACCAAAATAAAGTCAGCAGAAACACCCGCCGTCAACACAAAGAAAGCGAAGGTTCCTATAACTGAAACAAAAGCCTCACAACAAAGGAAAGCTGAAAAGAAGGGGATAGAATCCCAACACATAGAGATCGACAAAACAACAATAAATTTTAATCTGGAAAATGAAATTAATAAAATCAAAATTCCTATACCTCTTGTCGAACTGGTAAAAAATCCAATATATAGAAAGAAAATTGCTAAAATGATTAGCTTTTCAGAAAATGAAAGCCAGGCCGATGTTATAAACTTAGAAGATGACAAGCCTAACATAATTTTTGGCACACATTTTGAAGGTGCCAGAGATACCATTGCCCCCTTCTATATCACACTAACTGTGTACGATCACCTGCTCCACAATTGCATGTTAGATTCTGGAGCCTCTCACAATGTAATGCCTAAAGCCATTATGGATAGACTTGGTATTGAAATCACTTGACCTTATGGATATTTTTATTCATTTGATTCAAGAAAATTTAAATGTATAGGAATGATAAAATACCTAGTAGTTAATCTTGCACAGATACCTGCAAAAAGCAGTCTAATGGATGTGGTGGTCATTGATATAACCCCGAAGTATGGAATGCTTCTAACTAGGTCTTGGGGTGCCAAGCTTGGAGGATCCCTCCAAATTTACATGACGTACACCACAATCCCAATCTTTGGAGGACAATTCACACACTTATACAGAGAATCCTGGTTGGCGTTTACAGTAAGTGACCCTCTAAGCCCAAACAACTACCCTATTATATCGCTGATCAATATTTAGGTAATTGTATTCTATCTATTGATGATGATATTAATGTATGTATAGAATAAAGATGTACAGAAAAAAAAAAAAAAAGAAGAAAAAGTTAATAAAGATGTATATAGTTCAGGAATTTGGAAGATGTTCTTTGACGATGCTTCATCTTGTGAAGGAGAAGGAGCTAGAGTGCTGTTTGTGGCACCTGATGACGAGTTCATCATACCTTTTTCTTATAGACTAAAATGGGATATTGATTATACTAACAATGTTTGTGAGTATGAGGCTCTAGTCCTGGGATTAGAAGATGCCAGAAAATTAAAAATTAAGAACTTAGAAGTCTACGGTGATGCTGAACTGATCATAAAAAAAAACAATCGTCAATACCAGGCTAAACACCCGAGGCTGAGAGCCTATAGGAACTATGCTTGGGATCTAATTGAGAACTTCTTTTCATCAGTTAATGTTCATTTAATCCATAGGACTGAAAATCAATGAGCAGATTCACTGGCTAAAGCAACCTTGGCCTTCACACCTTCAACGGTTTTTTAACTTAAATATCATATAGAGATGAGACATAGGACCTCCATACCGAATAACATACAACATTGACAAGTTTTTGAAGATGATGAACAACTCAATTTTTTTTTAGAAATGGTAGATGAGTTTTCCGAAACTCATGCTGATTAAGAAAACTAGAATGATCCTGCTTGGATCATGTAAGAAGTTGAATATCCCTAAGAATTTCAAAATAAAATTGCAGATCATCACATGCTTGTATTAAAAAATAATAAGATCCCCAAAGGCCTGATTCCATTAGAGATGTTGTTTAATCATGATGATATCCCTTTGAAGTCCACTTTACAACCTCAACCATAAGAGGTTGAAGATTGCGACGTAGGCACCAAAGAAAATCCAAGATTGGTAAAATTATCCAAGTACCTTCCCTTTGAAATAAAAAATAAGTATGACAAGTTACTTAGACAATATAAATATGTTTTTGCTTGGTCATATGATGAAATAAGAACCTATGACACTACAATAATGGAACATAAAATCCCTCTGAAACAAGGTGTCAAACCTTGTAGGCAAAAACTCAGACAAATAAACCCCATACTGCTGCAAGTAATAGAGAAAGAAGTGAAGAAACTCTTGGAAACCAAGATCATTGTCCCACTAAGATACTTCGAGTGGGTAGCAAATTTAGTCCCAGTAAGAAAGAAAAATGGTGAAATCAGACTGTGCATAGATTTTAGAAATCTGAACTAATCATCACTTAAGGATAATTATCCATTACCCAAGATGGATCATGTCTTAGAGAAAGTAGTTGGAGCTAACATAATGTCCATGATTGATGGTTTTTCAGGTTACAACCAAATTGCAGTGCATCAAGATGATAAAGAAAAAACTGCATTCAATACCCCTTGGGGTACTTTTATGTATGACAAAATGCCTTTCGGCTTAATGAATGCAGGAGCAACCTTCCAACGAGCTATGGATATCTCCTTTTTCGGAGAAAGAGATAAGTTTTTTGTTATTTACCTTGATGACCTAACTATTTTTTCTAAATCTGATGTAGAACATTTAGTACACCTCAAGCAAACTTTCGATAAATGTTGCAAATTTGGTTTGTCACTAAACTCCAAGAAATCTCATTTCACAATGCAAGAAGGTAAAATATTGGGTCATATAGTTCCTAGGGATGGAATCAAAATCTACCCAAAAAGAATCGAGGCAATAGATACTTTAAACATTCCTAGAAATGTAAAAGAAATTCAATCTTTTTTTAGGAAAAATACATTTCTTGAGAAGATTCATCCCTAACTTTGCTGAAATTGTAAAACTGATTACAGATATGCTTAAGAAGGACAACGAGGTGAAGTGGACAACCGGAGCTAAAGTGTCATTTCAAAGTATCAACAGAGTGATAAGTGAAGCACCAGTTCTGGCGAGCCCAAATTATACAAAGGAGTTTTTGATTTTCTCTTTTGCCTCGAAACACACTATCGCAGCTATATTATTACAGAAAAATGAGGAGGGTTTCGAGCAACCCATTGCATTTTTTAGTAAAAGTCTTAGAAACGCTGAGTTGAAATATTAAATATTAGAAAAACAATCTTATGCAATGGAGAAAGCTCTCAAATCTTTCAAAACTTACATACTGCACTCAAAGACCATTGCTTATGTGCCTACAAGTTCTGTTAAGGATATATTGGTTTAGCATGATAGTGACAGAATGAGAGGTAGATGGTTAGCAAACATTCAGAAATTCGACCTAGAAGTTAAACCAACTAAGCTCATTAAAGGTTAGGGGTTAGCTAAATTGATGGCTGAATCAAATTTGAAAGAACTTGGAATAAACCATCTACAAGAAAACGCGGAAATATTTGAGATATATGAACTTGATGTCGCTGTGCCCACAACCAAAATTCTACCCAAATTCTCTTCTTCATATTGGTACCATTATATTGTTTCTTATTTACTGACCCTTTAGTGTCCCAGTGAACTAACTGCATCCAAATCTAGGACATTCAAGCCACACGCTGTAAAATATTGTATTATAGATGGTAAATTGTATTGGAAGGACCCCCTGGGTTTCCTTCTGAGTTGCTTCGTAGAAACTGAAACATAAAGGGTTATAGATGAATTCCATGAAGGAGTGTGTGGAGGACATCATTCTTGGAGAGAAACAACTTATAAGATCCTAAGAGATGGGTATTCTGGCCAAAGTTATTCATGGATGTAAACACTAAAGTCCGAACTTGTACTCCTTGCTAGTTGTTTACAGGCAAGCAAAAAATCCCAACTTTACCTTTAGTTCTAGTTAAAACTGAAGCTCCATTTCAACAGTGGGGTCTTGATTTTATTGGATAAATTCATTCACACTCCAGTGATCAACATAAATGGATTCTAACTGCTACATAATATTTCACTAAATGGGTGGAAGCTGTACCTACAAGAAACGCGACTGATTCGGTAGTGATTAGTTTTTTGGAGGAAAATATTTTATCCAGATTTGGCTGTCCCCGAAAAAGAGTTACTGATAATGCCCAAGCATTCAAGTCTATGGACATGATAGGCTTTTGTCAAAAACATAATATTGTGCTAGGACACTCCACAACTTACTATCTAGAGGGTAATGGTCTAGCTGAGTCATCCAACAAAAGTCTGATTGCTATAATTAAGAAGGTTTTGACTGAAAATAAGAAAGCATGGCATGTGCATTTAAAATATGCTTTATGGGCTAACATGATAAGTACCAAAAGATAAATTGGGATGTCTCCATTTCAGATGATATATGGTACTGACATCATTTTACCAATAAACCTAGCACTTGCAGTAATGAAACTCTGGAAAGACTCAAACGAAGAACCAAATGGCATTATCAGGAGGATAAACCAGCTGATTGAAGTTCAGCAAAAGAGGGCCAAAGTAGACGAAAAGCTACATAGATATCAAGATAATATGAAAGCCTTATTCGATCAAAAAGCTAAAGATAGAGAATTCCTCCCTGGTGATTTGGTCCTAAAATGGGAATCTAGGAAAGAAGATGCCGGTAAACATGGCAAGTTTGATCAGATCTGGTGCGACCCGTGCAATATTTCAGCCTCTGAGGAAAAAAATTATTTTTCATTATAAAATATCGACAGAAAGATTCTTAACGCCCCTGTCAATGGGTGGTACCTTAAACACTTCATGCAATAATATGTTTCAGAAATTTCTTTGTACATACCGGTTTGTTTTTCATTTTGTTTATATTTATTTTTCATTAGGTAAGTTTTACTCTCTAATACAAAGAATCATTGTTTGAAACGAAAAATATAAAAAATATATATACAAAATAGGTCAAAAATTTGCAATAAGAAATTTTCTGATTTACTATAGTTCCTGATAGTTATCATGTTTATCTTATTTGCAGGAGAGTTGCAGATAAGCCACGAGACTAGAAATGCCAAGAAAAAAGGTGACATACATGGATGTCCACGTTAAATACTTCCCGAAAAAGGTAATAAATTAACAGTCTGCTGGGCCGAAAATACGAAGAACTACCAAGGTATGAATTTCTGTTCTGAAAATTCAGGTTAAAATGTCCTAAAAGATATAAATGAGTAAGACAATAATTTCATGGTCGTCAATATTATCACTATTTAAAAAAAATTAAAAT
>ML801099.1:93643-104464 GCA_009831015.1 Picea engelmannii | reverse complement strand
AATCTAGGATAGTTTCAAAGCTTTCTTAGATGAAATCACATTAGGGAGTTAAAGGAATAGTAAATGACCCACATGTCCACATGCTATCTTCCTAGGGACTTTTGAATTCTGCAAGGTTGTACCAATGACATTTAGTTAAATAGGTAGTCAAAGACTTGTAAGGATCAAGCGAAGTCCACATGCAGCAAGGTGACACCTAATTCATTAAAAAATTGGCACACTTTCACTCATTCACACACAAAAGTCACTTCTCACTCACATAGTTTTCATCTCGAAACGTGGAGGTTGAAGTAAGTTTCCTCCAAAGGGATTCCGAAACACCCCACCCTTTTCTTGATGAAACTATCCACTCCCACTTAATTTCAACGAGATTGGCTCACTCCCCCAATCTCTCAAACAACCACATCTAAATTTTTTCTAAAAAATTACTAAGTTTTCCTCTACAGTAGGTAACAAAAGAAATCTTTTAGTCTAGGTAGGATTTCGGGGATAGGCATCCAAATAACTCCCCGTTATCTGGTTCTCACATTTTCAAAACAATATAAGTTGTGAAATAGGGAAATTTAAATCCTCCAAGTCAAATGTTCCTAGCACCATAAGGCAGGGATATACTCGTGAAGGGTTGAAGGCCGAGGTCCGGTTGTTCTGTGCATCCCCCCTTGAGGAACCCACCTCTTCGATGAGATCCAACCCGTGACCCATTTCTTAGGCTGAAAATCTAAATGCCGCACTTTGACTGAGGTACCTAGTGACCAAATTTTAGGACATCTACCCAGGTGGAAATTGTGAGCTGCAATTGCAGCTTCATTGGATTTTGTGTGGCTATTGGGAAATATCACTAGTTCTTTCGAGATATGCCCCCTCTACCCCTCATTATAACTGATTGCTTCATCCTTCACTAGTTTCTCTTTTGGTGGCTTCAGACCCCACTATCAAGTGCTATTGGAAGGTCTAGTGCTATTTTGAGAGGAAGGACGTTACGTCTTTAGGAAATGAGCATTTGTTTTCTTTGTTCCTCCACGCGGACAAAATCCACCTATCCACATATATGCTTCTTTATCAAAACACTTTATGTATGATGCCCTTCTTATTACATTTGATTTGGATATATATCATGTCAAGTTCAAAAATTACAGTAAAGGATCTTGTTTATTTATTGCTCTCACCACCATTCGCACACATTCACTCAGCTAGTCGAACATCATAGGGGACCCATAGAACCCCCGTTGTTCCAGATGCTTGCTAAATATCCCTCCTATTCTAGGGGGAGTTCCTAGTCTTGCCAACTCATTGACTCCACCTTCTCACACTCCTGTGAGTGCCACTGTCTTGGGATCAAATTTTCTTAGTTCCACCTTACTTGGTTCCAATTCCCAAGGTCCACCTTCCACTCGCTATCCTTTACATGGAAGCGGGGGGCCAACTTCTTCTCAAGGGGGAAGTACAAACCCACCTAGTCCCCTCCAAGGGTCAAGCACTCAGAACACTCACACTATGGCTGGAACTAATTCTATGCCACCACCCCATATGCCATATTTAGCTTCCTTCAACATACTGGATCTAACTAAACTCACCAATGATCCCATATTGCACAACCCCACATGGCTTGCAATGCTTACCAAACTCTCTTCAGACATCCCCAAGTTTGAAGGAAAAGCAGGAGACGATCCTGCCAACCATATCATGACATTTCACCTATGGTTTTCTTCAAACAACATCATTGATGATTCCATCCAATTGAGGTTATTTCAATGTACACTCACTGGCCCATCTGCCAAATGGTATGTCGAAGAAAAATCCAGGTCCCACGCGACTTTTGAATCCTTGGCCAAAGCATTTTTGACCTTCTTTCAATTACTTGTTCATCATGGCAATGGCCTTGAACTAATCTCATATTTCAAACAAACTACCTCTACACATATTGCCGATCACATCCAAGAATGGCGTCGACAACGTAGCCTCTGCAAAGATGATGCTACCCCCAACAATGTCTCAATTGGTTCCTCAAATCACTTGTTTCCCTCCTTGCCAAAGATGTGGCTTCCACCTTCCCCCAGATTGAAGAAGAAGGCATTAGCAAGACCCAACAGTTCAAACTCATCTATGCCCAGTCCAGATACCTATACATGGTACTCGTGGACGCCCCAAGACCCATGCCATTTGGCCAATACAAACCTGGGATGCCTCACTCAACAAATAGATTGATTGGTAACAATACACACCACAACCCACTACCTCAACAACCATGTATGTATGACACACCTCAATATCCCTCGGCATATGGAGGAATCCATTATTATCCTCCTCCCCCTTATCAACAACCATACCCTGTTGCCCTACCTCCACCCATAAGTGGACCCCCAACAACACCCCTAAACCACCCACCTATCCAACGAAGTGTCGGTACTCCCTCTACCTTAGCCTATACCCTAAGCACTAGTGAAAGTGCCACGCCCTCCTATGTACCTTATGGAGCATCGCCTCAACATAATCCATACTTTCTATTTTCTGCCCCCCCACAACCTATGGCCCCACCACAAGGACCACCACATGCTGGGGTTAATTTTTTTCAACCCTCTCCCATTCAACAATATCAAAATTTTGAACAACTGAACACGGAAAATCCACCCCATCAATTGAAAAATACCAGAAAGAAAGGAAAAAATCGGAACAATAATAATCTGGGACCAGGAGGAAACCAGAACCAACCCCAACAAAACCAGTCTGTCAGGAGCAACCAAAACCAGGGGAATCAAAACCCCCAAGGCGGAAACAACAACAAACGTCAAGGAAGGAACAACAACAATGTTAGGACCACCTTCCCTTATGTCCTTTGCGGTGAGTTTGGTCACTATACTCACCATTTCCCCCAAATCGCCGACTTTAAGCGGATGAAAGATTTTGTGAATGGACCACATCCCTCAGCACAGCCTACACCTCAGTAGGCCCCACAACCATATGTGAAACAACCCACCCGAGCTGTACTACAAAACCCCATCCCACACCAAGGGGTGATAAATAACCAACCAGACATGCAGCCTACCCCACCACAATTGGGATAGTATCCCAATACGGGCATCTCTACTGATCGCACTATCCTCCTTACCAATGAGGAAGAAGTCCTTCTGCAAACGCGCAGTCGTTAGTATAGCACACCCCCTGAATATGGTCCCACCACCTTGGAAAAAATTTCAGTCACAACTGAACCCCCTCTCATAATTCCTCACCCTAATACTGAAACCCCCCTTCGTATTCCTCGCATCCCATTGCACAGGAATGTCCATAATCCTCAAGCTAGGGCAGCTCATAATTACAGTTTGGTCTATGACTTGGCACAATCTCTGGCTGTCATGTCAGTCTTAAAAGTTATTCAAACTTGTCCCACCTAGCGGAAGTCCTTACTTTCTGCCCTGGGAGCTATCAACCCTGCCGATACCTGACTCATCACATTTGACCTCAACATCGGAGAACCTCGCCTCCCTGCTCTTATGGATTTTCAAATCCATATAAAAATTTGAGACATTACAGTTCACCGATGCATCATTGATGAAGGCACATCCAACTGTATCATGTCCAAATCCATATGATAGAAACTTGGTTCCCCTGAACTCATGCCATCTGCCATTACCTTAAGATCCTACGATGGTAGACCCTCATCCCCCGAAGGACTCTCCCAAAATGTCCCCGTCGAGCTCGGGGGAAAAACTATTCTGATTGACATTGAGGTTATCGACGTCCCTCTCGACTACAATATCTTGTTTGGTTGTAGCTACATGTATGCTATGAAGGTCGTTGCCTCTTCTGTGTTCCGAACCATGATGTTTCCCCTTAATGGAAAGATCATTACCATCGATCAAGTATCACATTATGAGCCTAACCCTTCATCCAACATCGATAACATCCGCCCTTTTATCCACACTAATCCCGATGCCTATCCACTCATTGAGATGGGACCCATAATCTTCAAAGACCCATCCTTGCTAGGGACATACCACAAAGCACCAATGCTCCTCCATCCCTCAGCACAAGTATGTGTCATATCCTCCAACGAAACGACAATTGAAAATAACCTCCCTCCCACCGAGACCTCTTTCATCCTTGACGTCCTACTAGTTGCAAAACTTCTCCCTCAGGAATCCCCTGGATCTAATTCAACACGACCCATTCCTGATCTTCCCTAGGGCCAGATCCCGGTTTGGGAAACATTCCCCCAAGCCATTACCCAAATCCCTTTCTTTTACCCCCCACCAGGTGTACAAGATTTCCAGGTCGCTGCAATGCTTACCCTTCCTAATATGGTGCTGGAAATCCCAGTTTGGTATTTACATCCACCTGAGATGGTTCCTCAACCATCCCTCCCTCCCCAAACAGAAGGAATCCTGATGCAGATTCCCATACTCACTCCCACCATACCCCCTACACCCCCACTCACTAACCCCCCTACTACAGATGGGGGCATGCAAAAGAAGAAGGATCCCAGAGCTCCACTTCCCCCAAACGTCCAACCTCCTTGCGCGCTATGCAAGAAAGACAAACATCCCACCAACAAATGCCCATCTCTCCCCGAGTTACGTAATATCATCCAACTCCCTCAAGCACCACCACCGCTCATCGCTTCCTCTAGTATTGTCGCTATCTCACAGAACACAAGTAACAAAGGGTTGCGAACCAAATTCGCATGCACCATCTATTAAGAATATGGCCATTACACATACCACTGTCCAACATTACCTCAATTTTGACAGACACTAACAACTGTACGCCAGAGCTTTCAACAAACACCCACCCCAACTCCTATTACCAACATCCATTATGTCACAACCTCAGTCAATGAATGCATGAGATGTCCTTTCTCTCTATGCAAATCACTTGATCATTTCACATATCAATGTCCTATGATCATTGAATACAAGCGTCGTCAACTAGCCCCTATTCAAAATCATACCCCCCCTCCTCCAACAGACCTGATAAACACCCTTACCCCATCAATTGATATGGTTCATATCTTCCCACCAGAACCTGAGGCACTCCCTTCTCCCCCATGGTTCCTAGATGATTTATATGAGGAGTTACCCCCAAATCCCCCCAGTTCTCCAATTCATTTCCCCACAAAAATTTTATGCCCGACTACCATTTTTAACCCACAATATCTGGATATTTGGTTTATGTTGAGCAAACCATCACAATCCCCCTCCATCAATCCTCCTACGTCTTTATCATAAGGAGACAATGCCGCAGTGACAATCACTGAGGTCACTCCTCTTGATCCATTATATTCACACCAGTTTCATTATGATGAAGATATCCTCGAGGAGTTAACTACCCCCGATTTCTCATGGGATGCGCTCCACCACAAAGTGATCTTTCTTTCACAGGAAGCCTTCACGCCTCCTAACCAACACCCCATATACACAGTCGAAACCAAATATTTTCTCCCATCAGGGCATATAGATTGGTTCAATAACCCTATCCCTGCCCCCGACGCTTTCGAGGAAGGAAATATGGCCAATATATCCCCAACCATCAAAACTGGATATATTAGGCATATAGATTAGATTAGACATCATATAGATTAGACATCGTCCACTTCATCAAAAAAAAAAAATCATCAACAACAAACACATCACACATGTACATAGAGATCCAAAAATGTATATCCATATATATATATATATATATATATATATATATATATCAATCCACATGTCATAAAGTGTTTACAAAAATAGTACATCGCCCATAGGAAGGTGAATCACCTCATCCCTACCAATACAAAACTAGATGTCACAACTATACAAAATGGGCTCACCAGCCTATATCAAACACATAACTACATATCTAGCTGTCCTCAGGGCACCTCTAGTGCTCCAGTACCAGGTCCTCCCTCTGGCGGAGGTACCCCACCAGCTCTAGGTCCCTCAGGTCCCAGAGGCAACCGTCCAGTCATCATAACTCTAGCTACAGTAGCTCTGTAGATCAAGGTCTGCAACTCTACCGACAACCCAATACACTGCTCCAAGATCCCCTCATTCTGGATCCACACCCACATCCTCTCAGGAACTCCCTGTAGAACCGCCTCTAGTCGGTGGTGGAAATAATCAAACTCTCCCCAGACATCGGCTAGAGGAGCATGTGATGGCCTTGCCCCAGGGTCATCATAACGACGTCTCTGGGCCACTCTATCATCATCACCAGGCTTTTCCCCAACATCCTCTCGACGTCGCCTCTCCTATGATCTACAATCTCCTCTCTAACCACTATAGCAACAAGAACAAATGAGGTGGCAATGTGGGCCGTACAGATATATATAGGTCCTTTTTTCCAAACTTTCAGGCTCAATTATAGGAGCTCCGAGCGTCCATTTTTTGATCCATCTTTAGCCATGGGATCAACACCCCATCATCTACATCAAGACAGTCCCAGGGCCATTTTTCATCCTTATCCCCTGGGGAGCCATTTTTCCATACCCCGTTTAGGTACGCATGCTCATGTTCAAAATTATCAAATAAACGGTTATATGTTCGATTATCTTCAGATATTGTTCACGTCGGGTATTTGGTTGTCATGTGTGCAGGTACTTGGTCATCACATACCAACGCGACCCCTTCAGATATATAATCGACACTGACATGTAATCATTCCCTCTGAATCTCAATTGCATCTCCAATCACACCCTCTGAAATTTGCCTTTAGGGTCCCTATATCTGAATTTGCAGTACTGTCACCTCCACTACATTTTGGGTACTGTCACCCAGTAGCACTCTCCCCCACATGATTTGTCCCCTTCATATCCCCCCTTGGCACTTTGACACTCACGTTGTTTTCAACCTTTAGGGATGGGAGTCCCGATAGTCTTACATAATGTCACGAATCAACCACATACTCCTCCTCCTCATTTTTTTATCCTACCCAATGGACTCCCAGGGCACTTCCTCATGGTTTTATTTTGACTGCACTCCCGCAACACCATTTAACATCCATTTCATCCACTGCCGATTTTCCCATCTTCATATTTCCCTCCATACATTTCTCTACTACAAAAACCCGCCTATGGGGCCCCAACCCTCCACTTGTTTTTTAACCAACTTGCGCCATCCTTAGGGAAAGCCATCTTACACTGGGGCACCTGTTTATGTATCTGTATTATTATCCCCACTGATTTTTTAATTCTTTTTGTAATTAAGCCGTTGTTTCCAACATTTTACATAGCTTTTTGTCATCACCTTTGGCAACCTTCTTGACAAGCACAACCCATGTCGCCCTTGGTTGGGGAATTCCTTATCACCTACTCCTGTTGACATCATCCATAAACTCCAAGTATCCCACATGCCACCTACCTCTTCTCTTTGAGTTTGTTCACTTTGTCCAGCCTCTGGCACAACTTATCCCATGTCTCATTGTCCCCCTGACACTCGACCTAGTTGAACGGTTGCAGCAACTTATACTTCGCATATATCCCCAACCAAGGGCAGTCTTGAGTCTCCACACATCTTGACTTCGCCCATCTACCTCCTCAGTTCCTGACCTCACCTAGTGGATTTCACGAAGCCCTTTGCTTCTTGGAGTCGTGTCTCCCTTTTTGTCGACATTAACACAATTTCCAAAAGGGCAACATTATATTGACTCTCATTACCTTTACAATGAGGAGTCTCGAATGGCACAGGGAGAACCATCATTGCTCTCTACTATTGTTGACCCCGATAACATTCGACTTCAACACTTTCTCATGTTATGGTGGGTCTTACTTTGTGACTATTGCAACTACTTTTTATATTTTTCGAAGACCTCTGAACTTTGTTGGGCTATCAATGCCCACAGAATCTGTGATACTTCTTACAGGTATCATTGCCTACAGTTCAAAGTATTGTTCCTCATCAGAATTGTCCTTTGCCTTTATCAAAACTTCCCCCGAGGGCACTACAATTGTCTACATCAACACATAGTTTCAGTTACTGTACAACACCCTTTTTTGAGTTACATTACACGAGAATGAGGCATGCCTGCCTCGTTTGTACACAATTTATTTTCCACACCTTGCGAAAGGTTGGGTCCTACAGGCTCCCTTCTCCCTCCAATAGGTCACTCTTGATACTCTCACTATCGCTCTTTCTTATAATGGTACACTCAGTAGAAGAAACATTGATGAATTTCAGGTATCCATATGCTCCTAACCTCATCCATTAGGGGGCATTTGTTATCACTGAAATTTTGTCTGCAAATGGTTACAAGAATCCAACATCTTCAAACAACTATTAGTTCACCCATGGACCAAAATTACCAAAAAAACATTTCCAAAAGCTCCAAAACCATCCAACCAGTTATAAAATCAGGATGTGCTATGAATATACAAGGCGCGCGCGCACATGCACCATCAAGAAACATAGGAAAAATGCACATGCACACGATGTGCGACTTATTGGCATGTTTAAAAGAAGAGCACGCTTTTCATTGATGGTAAGAACAACAACAATGATGACAGACAGGGGAAGATTAGTAGAAAGACAGGCAAGGATGATCAGCAGAAAGGTAGGTAAGGAAGAAGAACAACAATGCAGGGATAATGGCATGTAAATATTGGAAGAGTAAACTCCATTTCAGAGTTTCCGATACTGGGAGATTGAGAAGTCAAGATTCGAGACTCTCCAACACAGGATTTATGAAATCCTGAAATGTGAAACCGCGAAATCCCGAAACAGACACATCTATCGGAGTTTTGGATACCAGGAGATTGAGAAGTCAAGAGATGAGACTCCAACATAGGATTCCCGGAATCCCTAAATGTGAAACCTCGAAATCATGAAACAGGCACATCTACTAGAGGTTCAAATATTGGGAGTTTAAGTGTTGAAACACTTCACCACAGAGGTGCTGAAATGCTGAAGCGACGAAATGTGAAACGCTGAAATATGTTGGTCTGACTCCATTTCAGAGTTTCGTCTATCGGGACTTGAAGGTGTCAATAATTTTCACGTCAAGTATGCGAAATCACGAGAAGATCTGGGCCGTCAGATCTGGGGTAACTATGAAGGACCAACAACTATTGGATATGGTGAAGCTGCAAGGCGGATAAGAGTCATCCAACTCTCCAAAACTATGAAGGAATCTTGGCCATGCATCGAGGACAGTCATAGATCGTTGGATCCAAAGGACACGTGGCAAAATATCAGAGTACCACAGAGACTCCATTTCGGAGTTTCGCAGGTCGGGAGATCCAAAGGGAAGAGGTTCAAACTCACGATATGCGAATTCACGAAAAGACTTGGACCGTCAGATAACCAAGAATTATGGACCGTTGATTCGGCATAAAGAATGCCTGTGAAGTGTCAAAATCATGACAAAATTTGGACCGTTGGGTCCATGGGACATGTGGCGAAAGATCGTCACTTCGCTGACTGGAAAGTCAAAGGAACGGGGTTCCCTAACCTCTCAAACTCACGACATGCGGAATCACGAATCAATCTTAGCCGTCAAATTGAGGTTTGATCTGGACCATTGATCTAAGCTCCATCTCAAAGTCTCGCCTATCACGACTTGGAGTGACGAGAACCTCCACCTAAGGAACAATGAGACGCGAATTCACAAAAAGATCAGGACCGTCGATTCACTGAGAGTCTGGACCATTGATCTAAATCTCCATCTCGGAGTCTCACCTATCGCGACTTGGAGTGATGAGAACCTCCATCTAAGGAACAACGAGATGCAAACTCACGATGAAATCTGGACCGTCAATTCATTGAGGTCGTGGACCGTCAATTAGGGTCGATGAAGGTCATAAGTTCACGAAAGATACAAAGCGCCTTTTGGCATAGCATGTGGTCACCACTTATGGTCACTTGGAGGAAGGATCTAGTGTAGATAAGATCCACCTTGGAATTTTATGGATCATAACTGGGAGTGTTGATCCAGGTGGATATCGGTGGCCACCCGCCTTTTTCGACTGGCTCAAAACAGTTTTCTGGCCATTTTGGCAATTTACTATTTTTAGCAGGTTTTAACTTCCGGGGCCATTTTGAGGGCATAAATGAAGGTTTTTTGAGACCGAGGGTCTCAATGATAGCCAAAGGAATGATTGAGCCCCCAAAATGAATCTCCTCGATGATACCTTTCCAACGAGCTATCACACGCCTAAAACGGATATCGTATGCAAAAGTTACGACCCCAGGAAGTTGATGTACTAACTTACCCAAACAGGGCCCACATGACTTTTGGCGCTTCATCTCCTAGGGTTAGTTTTTTGGATGTCTATGACTTTTGGCATTCTTGTCTATTGTAAAAAGGCCTCTAGAGCCTCATTGTAATCATCTTCTCATGGATGCGAGTAGCAGCCACATCTCTTCTCAGAGATAAGCTACCAGCGCCCTAGCTAGTTTATTTCCATTCTGTCTGTAAGCATATTTCAGTCATTTTTTATTAATGAAATGAAGTCTTATTTCCGCTGCATCTCTGCGTTTATGTGTATTTCTGTATTTCATTGTGTTCCTACATAAATCCGGATCAGTGGTATCAGAGCAGTCTGCTCATTCTCGATCCTTCTTTGCATGTCCCCAACGAGATCAGGGTATAAGGAGTTGGGGCTCAATCTGGTTGAACCTTTGCGAGACCAGCCTCGCAAACCTTGATGACCACCCATGGGGGAAGAAAATAAAGATGAGGGAGTAGGATATCCTATCAAAATGTTTCTCGAGGAGGCCCTCGAGAAACAAAGGAACGCGATGATGGACAACTTTGCCCAGATTCTTCAACGGATCCCGACTGGCGGTGCATCGACATCCAGAAGCCACTCTGGAGGTGCCACTCCTTTTAAGGTACAAGTAAACTTTG
>ML801099.1:61042-86232 GCA_009831015.1 Picea engelmannii | reverse complement strand
TTGATGAGCGGGGGGTGCATGTGGATCCAACAAAGATCCAAGTCATTCAGGATTGGTCAGCCCCAACCACCCTAACAGAGCTCCATAGCTTTTTAGGTCTTGCCAATTTCTACCGCAGGTTCGTGTTGGGATTCTCTCATATCACTTGGCCCTTGAGTCAAGTCACCAAGGGAGGAGCTAAAGCAAATTTATTTTGGTATGAATCTCAACAGAAGGTGTTCGGGGAGTTGAAACATCGCCTCTGCTCTGCACCAGTGCTCGACTTGCAACAACCATTTGAGATCGAGACAGATGCCTCTGACTATGCTATTGGGGCAGTCCTTACTCAACATGGGCATCCAGTGGCATATCACAGTGAGACACTTTCTGACACAATTCGGAAGTATCCAGGGAGTTGGTTCTTCCCTCTAGTGGGTGCTAGAGAAACCAGGGAGTTGGTGCTTCCTTCTAGTTGGTGCTAGAGAAACCAGAGATTTGGTGCTCTTAGCAAGTTACAGCCTCATTTATGAGTTAGTGCTCATATGTATGATAATGTAAAGAATGTAAAGATTAGTTATCATATAAAGAAGAAGAGGTTTTTACCCTTTATGGGTTTCCTCAGGAAATATCTGTCTCTGAATATCTTATATGTATGAATGATGCTGAATGGTATATTACTTACTTCTCTGCATTACTGTGATAATCATTGAGAGGTCTATAATGAGTTTTAAACATGCATAATTGTTTAAGCACAGTAACAACTGATTCACCTCCCCCTCTCAGTTGTCCAACAATTGGTATCAGATCGGGCCCCTTTCATCTAAGTGTAGATCCTAGATCTTAAACATGTCAAGCCATGAAGGAAATTCAACCAACAAGGCCCCTCTGTTCAATGGAACAAACTTTGCCTTCTGGAAAGTTAGAATGAGAACCTACATAATGGATTTAGGTGCAGATGTCTAGGATGTGGTAGATACTGGTTATGTAAAGCCATTTGTATTAGCTAATAAGGATGACAAGCTAGAATTTAGCTTCAACGCTAGGGCTATGAATGCTATCTTGAGTGGACTTGCAGAAGAAGAATTCATAAAAGTTATGCACCTAGAAACTGCCAAAGAAATGTGGGACAAACTCATTAGCAGTTATGAAGGTAATGAGAAGGTAAAGGACGCCAAACTTCAAACCTACAAAGTTCAGTTTGAACAACTGAATATGAAAGATGATGAAACTGTAGGAAAATTCTTTCTGAGAGTTGAAGAAATGGTAAATGCAATGAAATCACTTGGTGAAAAAATTGAGGAACCTTCGTTAGTTCAGAAAATTTTGAGATCTCTCCAAGATAGGTTCAACCTGAAGGTTTCTGCTATAGAAGAACTTAATGATATAAAAACCTTGGACTTTGATCAATTTCTAGGAACATTGACTGCATATGAAATGAGAATAGCTAAAGATAAATCCACCTCCAGAGAAGCATCATTCAAGGCAGACAAGAATGAGGATTCTGAGCCTGATGAAATTGAAGCAAATTTTTTGAAGAGACTGAAGAAGGGATCTGGCAAATACAAAGGTAAACTGCCTTTCAAATGTTTCAACTATGGAAGGATAGGTCATTTTGAAAATAAATGTACCCACAAAAGAAAGGATCAGACATGTGATGATGAGGAGAAGCACACACATAGAGTTTTATTTAAAGAGAATAATTTTAAGAAGAAAAGTCTTTGCGTAAATAATGATGATGACCCTTCATACGACGAAGACAATGACTCCTCTATTGAAGATAAAATAAATGACTTCATACTTATGGCTAAAGAGGATTATGATAATAACAACACAGGAAGTGATGTTAATGAAGAAGAAGCTGTGGTTGACATGGAAGGAGAATTGATCAGTGCACTGGAAGAGATTGACAGACTAAGAATTAAGAACATAAAGCAAAGACAATTGCTGATGCAGTTTGAGAAAAAACAATAAATAACCTGATGAAGACCTTTTCCTACTAAAAGTAGAATTAGAAGAGGCAAAGAAAATCAAAGACATTCTGAAACAACAGTTATCAGAAAAGAAGACAAGATGTGAAGCATTAGAACAAGAAGTAGTGAAAACTAGGAAAGAGATGGAGAAGTTTCAAGCCTTGTATAATCAGAATCTATCAAGTATCAAAGCATCAGAAGGATTAGCCACCATTCTGAATCAGAAAAGGAATCCAAAGATAAAAATTGGTTTGGGTTATGAAGAGGGATCAAGTAGTGGTAAACCAAGAAATGAAGAACCCATCAATTTTGTCACTTCTACAAACACTGACAACAACAAACCTACAGAAACAAAGGAAGACAATCAACCGCCCAGGACGAGTAAAGATAAAGGTGCCAGGACTGAATTGGTAGAACAAAGAAATGATGCGCTTGCTACTGAAGGACGTCATCAACATGAAATAAATCAATTTTCTCAAAGAAGACAACCTTTTTTCAGGTACAAAGATTTTTTCTATGGATATTGTTTCTACTGTTCTAACTTTGGTCACAAAGCTGTATACTATTCCCTAAGACTTAGACATGAACAATTAATATTTCAAAGGAATAAATATTTTCCACAACAGAGAATGATTCATCCAAGTAACAAATCATCACAGATTGCTAATTCCCAAATCAAATCTAGAGACATGCAATTAAAGAGATCAAGAAACAATAAACAGGCAATGGGAAGACAACGCTGCAACAATAATTTTGACCCATTGAACAATGAGATTGAATGCTACATCGCTCATAACTATGGACATAAATCTGTGGACTATCGATTAAGAAACTATGAACCAGATTTGAATACTCGAGCTGAAAATGTCAAGGTTTGGAAAAGGAAAGAAAGTGACAAGTGTGGATTAGTGTTGTCAGCTCAAAGAAAAGCAAACCCTTAGTACATAGACAATGGATGCTCCAAACATATGACGAGAGAAAAAGGTAAGTTTCTATCTCTGAGTGAAGGAAAATTGGGAAACATAACTTTTGGAAATGATGCTCCAGGTAAAATAAAGGGAAAAGGGATGGTGAGCTTAAGTAATAGAAAATGAAAAGCCCAAGATGTTCTACTTGTAGATGGGCTGAAACATAATCTGCTCAGTGTAAGTCAAATGTGTGACAGAGGATGTGAAGTGGTGTTCACGTCCAAGGACTGCAAGATAAAGTCTGTAAACTCAGGTCAAGTGTTGGCCAAAGGCATAAGGACATAAAATAATGTATATGTTCTGAAAGAAGATAGAGAAGAGTGTCATCTAAGAAAACATGATGAAAGTTGGTTATGGCATAGGAGACTTGGACATCTGAATTTTGACCACTTAATCAAACTCAAAAATCTCGAGGCAGTAAAAGATCTTCCAAGAATATCAAAGCCCCAAGATTCAATGTGTAAACCCTGCCAATTAGGGAAGCTAAACAAGACATAGTTTAAGTCCAAGAGCTTTACTTCAACAGAGAAACCACTCCAACTAGTTCATATGGATCTATGTGGACCATCAAGACAAGAAGGCACAGGGAAAGAAAACTACTTCATGCTGATTATTGATGATTACTCCAGACTTACTTGGGTTGCCTTTCTCAAAGAAAAAGCTGAAGCATTTGAGAAGTTTAAAATATTTAAGGCTTTAACAGAGACTCAAATAGGCAAGAGGTTAAAGGCAGTATGATTAGACCGAGGAGGAGAGTTTATGTCAAGAGACTTCAAGGAATTCTGTGATGAGCATGGGATCAAGAGAAAATACACAATCCCAAAAACTCCACAACAAAATGGAGTAGTTGAGAGGCAAAACAAAATAGTGCAGGAAATGGCCAGGTCAATGATGAATGAGAAGAACATCGGTCAAACCTACTGGGTAGAAGCAATACACACAACTGTTCATGTTCTTAACAAAGCTCACCTCAGACCACAAAGTGACAAGACACCTTATGAACTGTGGTTTGGGAGACTTGCTTCAATTAAACACTTCAAAGTCTTTGGGAGTAAATGCTACATAAAGAATAATGATGAGAACCTTGGAAAATATGATGACAGGGATGATGAAGGTATCTTCTTAGGGTATGATACAAATAGTAAATGATACAGATGCTATAATAAGAGGTTGCATAAAATGGTTGATTGTATTGACGTAAAATTTTATGAATGAATCCCAACAGGAGAGGAGTACAGTAATGAGTACTCTACAGAAGGCACAGTTAAATTTGAAGATGAATAGGTCTGAGAATCAGAAAACAAAGACCTTGAATCAGATGAAGACACAGATACTCTGGAAGACTGAGATCAACAGACAACTTCAAATTCCTCCTCCAGAATCATTCAAAAGAATCATCCTGCAAGTCAGATAATTGGTAAAAAAGATAAAGGTGTACAAACAATGAGAAAGCTAATCAAAAACACTGAACAATCGCATACAACGTTCATATCCATGCTGGAACCAAAGAATTTTAGTGAATCCAACAAACATGACCATTGGGTTAAAACAATGAATGTTGAACTTGATCAGATTGAAAAAAACAATACGTGAGAGATGGTTCATAGACCTGAAGGTAAAAATGTCATTGGCTCTAAATGGATCTTTAAGAATAAATTGAATGACCAGGGACAAGTTTTCAAGAACAAAGCAAGATTGGTATGTAAAGGGTATGCTCAGATAGAAGGACTGGATTTTGATGAAACATTTGTGCCTGCAGCAAGGTTAGAAGCTATCATAATATTTCTTGACTATGCATGTCATAAAAGGTTTAAAGTTTATCAAATGGATGTCAAGTCAGCTTTTCTAAATGGAGATTTAAATGAAGAAGTCTATATGGAACAACTAGAGGGTTTCGAACTGTCTGATGACCCTGAATTATTATGCAAGCTAAATAAAGCTTTATATGGGCTAAAAGAATCTCCGCGTGCCTGGTATCACAAACTTGATACGTATCTTAAAGACAAAGGGTTCAAGAGAGGAAAAATTGACAACAATATATATATCAAAACAGAGGGTGATGATTTGCTCATTTTTTTGGCCTATGTAGATGACATCATCTTCGGATGTAATAAGGATTCATTGGTAAAATGGTTTTCTTCTGCCATGGAGTCTGAGTTTGAAATGTCTATGATAGGTGAATTGCCATTTTTTCTTGGTCTGCAAATTACTCAGAGGTTTGAAGGGATGTTCATTTCTCAAGAAAAATATCTAAGAAAAATGTTACATAGGTTTCAAATGGAAGATTCTAAACCTGTGGGCACACCTATGGTTACTGGATGTAAATTAAGCAAGGATGATGACTCACCTGATGTTGATCAAAGTTCATATAGATCAATGATAGGAAGCCTGCTGTACATCACAACATCTCACCCAGACATAATGCATGCAGTTGGAATGGTAGGAAGATATTAGTTTGCACCTAAACAGAGTCACTTGCTAGCTATCAAAATGATATTCAGGTATTTGAAAGAAACAATGACTTATGGTCTGTGGTATCCTAGAAATAATAATTTTCAGTTAACTACTTATTCAAATGTAGATTGGGAAAACTGTGTTGATGAGAGAAAAAACACCAGTGGAGGAGCATTCTTCTTGGGTGACTCGTTAGTAGCATGTATTAGTAAAAAACAAATTTCCATTTCCTTATCTACTACAAAGGTAGAATACATTGCTGCTGCTACCTATTGCACTTAGGTATTATGGATAATTCAGACACTTGCAGACTTGGAGGTAAAATACAAAACACCTATCCCAATTCATTATGATAAAACTAGTGCCATCAGTGTGTCTAAGAACCCTGTACTCCACTCCAAGACCAAGCATATTCCCATAAAATACCATTTTCTAAGAGAGTAGGTCACCAATCAGGTTGTTAAAGTCCATTACATTCCAACCACAGAACAAATTGCAAACATCTTTACTAAACCCCTATCCAAGACACCATTTGAATATTTTCGACAGAAGCTGGGTGTCATCCCATCTAACTTCTAAGCAAGTCCATCCTATTAGGGGGAGTCTGTGATGGTTGAATATATGATACCTCAGAAACAGACTGCAACAGCTCAGGGGGAGTGTGTTTTCTTTGACATTGATGTTAGAGGGGGATAAAAAGGAGTGGTCCAGACCAGATGCTACAATTGGAGGTCCAAACAGATTAGCGCAGCTGTTTCAGGGTTTCCATCAATGCCAAAGGGGGAGATTGTTGGCATGTTTACAAGAAGAGAACACTTATCATTGATGGCAAGAACAACAACAATAATGACAAATAGGCAGGTAAGGAAGATCAACAGAAAGGAAGGTAAGGAAGAAGAACAACATCACAGGGATAATGGCATGGAAATATTGGAAGAGTAAACTCCATTTTGGAGTTTCGGATACTGGGAGATTGAGAAGTCAAGAGTCAAGACTCTCCAACACAGGATTCCCGAAATCCCGAAATGCGAAACCGCGAAATCTCAAAACAGGCACATCTACTGGAGTTTCAGATACTGGGAGATTGAGAAGTCAAGATTTGAGACTCTCCAACACAGGATTCCCAGAATCTCGAAATGCGAAACCGCGAAATCCCTAAACAAGCACATCTACCAGAGGTTTGGATACCGGGATTTGAAGTGTCGAAATGCCGAAGTGGTGAAATGAAAAATGCCAAAATATGTTGGTCTAACTCCATTTTGAAATTTTGTTGATTGGGACTTGAAGGTGTCAAGAATTTTCACGTCAAGTATGCGAAATCGCAAGAAGATCTGGGCCGTCAGATCTGGGGTAACTACGAAGGACCAACAACCGTTGGATATGGTGAAGTTGCAAGGCGGATAAGACAAAGAGTCATCCAACTCTCCAAAACTATGAAGGAATCCTGGTCATGCATCGAGGACAGTCGTGGAATGTTGGATCCAAAGGACACGTGGCAAAAGATCAGAGCACCAAAAAGACTCCATTTCAGAGTTTCGCAGGTCAGGAAATCCAAAGGGAAGAGGTTCAAACTTGTGATATGTGAATTCACGAAAAGGTCTGGACTGTCAGATCACCAATAATTATGGACCATTGATCAGGCATAAAGAATTCCTGTGAAGTGTCAAAATCACGACAAGATCTGGACCGTTGGGTCCATGGGACACGTGGCGAAAGATCTTCACTTCGCTGACTGGAAAGTCAAAGGAACGGGGTTCCCTAACCTCTCAAACTCACGACATGCGAAATCATGAATCAATCTTAGCCATCAGATTGAGGTTTGATTTAGACCGTTGATCTAAGCTCCATCTTGGAGTCTAGCCTATCGTGACTTGGAGTGACGAGAACCTCCACCTAAAGAAAAACAAGATGCAAATTCACGAAAAGATTAGGACCATCGATTCACCAAAAGCCTGGACCATTGATCTAAAGCTCCATCTCGGAGTCTCGCCTATTGCGACTTGGAGTGATGAGAACCTCCATCTAAGGAACAACGAGATGTGAACTCACGATGAAATCTGGATCGTCAATTCATCGAGGTCATGGACCATCAATTAGGGTCGATGAAGGTCATAAGTTCATGAAAGATACAAAGCGCCTTTTGGCATAGCATGTGGTCACCACCTGTGGTCACCTGGAGGAAGGATCTAGTGCTGATAAGCTCCACCTCAGAATTTCATGGATCACAATTGGGAGTGTCAAGACATTGGATCACACGAATGCCAAAATACCAAAAAACAAGTGATTTGTCGATGTAGCCGGTGGTCACTGCCTATGGTCATGTGGGGGAAGGAGCTAGTGCCGACAAGCTCCTTTTCAGAGTTTCGGGGATTAGGACATGGAGTGTAACAAATCTTTACCCTAGGGATCCCAAAATACCGAAATGAGAAATGGAAAAATAAATGCAAGATCCCATGAAATCAATCCAACAGTGCAGGTGAATTTGGGAACGATCGGAGGGCTAATGTTGCTCCTCAAAGTGTAACTTCTAGAAACCATTGATGGTCTCTGCCAGAGGATTCGAAGAGAGCTCTATGTGATCTCCAGAGGAGCTGAAGGGTCTCCGAGCTTCTTCCAGTGAATGAAGACGATTCTTAGAGGGATTGACAAGTGGATGAGTGTTGAAGTCTGTAACTGAAATAGAAAGGATAAGCTCGACTGTGCCAGAGAAGACGAAGAGTCCCAACTGCCATAGAGGCCGAGGAATCTCAGCATAACACCGAGTGATGCTGGACGCATGGGAAGAACCACCAGAGAAGATGAAGAGTTGCGATGATGATAAGGAAGAGTACTCGAGATGTGGAGTAGATTGGCGAGGTGTGAGGATGTAGAGAGATTGCACACAGTTCATGCAGAAGGTGCACATAAGATATAAGAACATTATATAGAGAAGAGATGGGGTTGTTGTTGTTGAGAGCAATTCAGGCATCTAGAAGGAGGAAGAGTGAAACAACTAAAATGCACAGAAGAGGAATGGTGCATAGAAGGCAGATGGCACACAGAGCATAAAAGGCAAGAGGCACAGAAAGTGCAAGGACGTGTGCAGCAAGATAGTGAGACAGTGAAGAAAGGCTGAGGTGCTCCTATAGAGAAAAACAAAAGAACATAAATTGTAAGGAGATGTAGACAGAGAGACACTGATACAGGAGAACAGAGCAGCATAATAGAACAGTGATAAGCCTGGTAAGCAAATGATAAATACTGTATCACTGTGATAAATTTATAGATAACAAAATTATATTTCAGGGTGGAAGGGAGGTGCTAGGGAGGACTGGTTGTCCTCAAAGATTCAAGTGGGTGCTTGAACACAAGGAGTGGTAGCTTCCATCTGGTTGCAGCCAGAGAAATGAGGGTGGCAGGGAGGTGCAAGGGAGAACTGGTGTTCTCTGTTTTACAGGTTGGTGCTTGTATGATTGGAAGTTGGTGCTTCCATCCAGTTGGTGCTAGAAAAATTGGGGAGTTGGTGCTTCCCTCTAGTGGGTGCTAGAGAAACCAGGGAGTTGGTGCTTCCTTCTAGTTGGTGCTAGAGAAACCAGAGAGTTGGTGCTCTCAGCAAGTTGCAGCTTGCTAAAAAGAGGTTGTAGCCTCATTTATGAGTTGATGCTCATATGTATGATAATGTAAAGAATGTAAAGATTAATTATAAAGAAGAAGAGGTTTTTACCCTTTATGGGTTTCCTTAGGAAATATCTGTCTCTGAATATCTTATATGTATGAATGATGATGAATGGTATATTACTTACTTCCCTGCATTACTGTGATAATCATTGAGAGGTCTGTAATGAGTTTTAAACAGGCATAATTGTTTAAGCACGGTAACAACTGATTCACCCCCCCCTCTCAGTTGTCCAACATGACTGTGGATGATAAAAGCCATGTACACCTGAGAACGAAGCATTTATGATGTTGGTCGGCCTCCCACCCACTTCTAGTTCAACTTCCAAGTTGATTTGACATCCAAATCTTGGATGGATCTGGCTGGGTGGCTGGTCAAAGACCTAAAGGTGTCATAAACAACCCCTTTTCACACTAAAATTTGGTTGCACAATACCTCAAAGTTGTGCTATAAAACAAGGCCATGGGTGCACTACATCTTCAAGGAATTCATTTGCAAGGTTATGCTACTGCTATTCTCTTTGGGAAACCTCTTTTCTCATCAAGATCATACTATCACCATTCCATTTGGGCAATCCACATCACCTTTTGAGTGGGTTAGCTTGGGATTCTTTCACCATTTCTTTCAAGTTTTCAAGTTGTAAGAAGAGCTCAATCTTGGGGGTCCAAGAGCCCTCCCTTGGAGACCCAAAGTCCCCTTTCTCTTTGGTGTTTTCTTTTCACTAATACAATCCTTTCCATTGGTGACATGAGTCTTGTTTGTTTCTTGTTCTTATGTCCTTATGCACAATAGTTTAATTGTTTTTTCCCTTCCTAGTTTAATTCTTAGCTTAGTATTTTATGTTTATTCTTCTAACCCTTTCCTTTATTGCTGTCTTTCTTAGCCAACCCAACTAAGCTTGTAAGCACCTTTGTTTTGCTCATTTAGTTGACAAAATAGACACAACATACATGAATCCATTCCCCTTAATGAATTGGAGCTGGAACCCAGTCTGTACTGAAACCATTCATGTTTATCATTCCAAACTATTGGAGGAGAATGTTAAATATTTCTTTTACGAAATCTGTCACTACATAGTGATACCTGTGCACCAAATTTCATATGGATACTCACCCCCTTAGATTTCAAAGCAAGTCATGGAAAACCTCAAAACAGTTGCTGATTGGTTTATCGAGGAAAATTTCTCGTTTGTCAGAGTCTTCGGTTGCTCTATTCCTTCTCATGCACTTCCAAATTTCCTTCCAGATAGACTGGTGTGCAGGGAGGTGGTGATGCGGGGTCATCACCAATAAAAAGCAAGCGGGGGACAAACACCAATACATTTTGGCACATGATGAATTGTTTGAAATGTTTTGAAGTTTGATACGCCAAACATAAATGAAACAATTAAGAAAGGGTGTACTTGTAGATTGTAATTAGACCTTGAGCGTCCTGCTCTCGTTTGAAGGACTAAGAGGCATTTATGCTAGTAAATGTAAGTAGGTAGCTTTGAATTCTTAGATTAGATAGTTTTAGGAGCCGGAGGGAAAACATATATAGACACCCTCACTTGTATCATTGTAACATTAGCAGCATAATCAATCAAGAGAGAATAGGAGAGCAGAAGCAGAGAGTTGTGTAGAGTAAAATCCCATGTACAGAAGTTCTGGATTAATACAAAGATCTTTAGTTCAGACTCATGGTGTTCAATTTCTTTTTGTGTTTGTACATGCTGATTGATATGTGCTTTTTTACTCTCTGGTAAGCATTTGATTAGATGCGTGAATGTGTGATTTCATATTTAATGTCTAAAATATGAAGAGAGGGAGAGTAAAGAATGAGTTTCAATTGTTTCTTTGTCTGAGCAAGAGTTTTCCTGCAAGGAGTGCAGCGAAATTGTCCACAAGGTGTGTGTTGACAGAAGTCAGAGTTCATCTCTGCAAGCTTAGGAGGGATAACATTGTTCTCATTCTTGCAGAAGTGCAAGTTAAGAACAGGAGCCGTGCAAGGTGTGCGCAGACTGATTAGATTCTTAGAGTTTGCAACCCGAGGGGGAGAATTGAAGGACTGTTGCTGCAAAAAGAATGCACAGAGTCTAAGACTTCAAATACCTGGAGTGTATTTCAAGAAGTGCCGCAAGGAGTGCGCGCAGGAATTTTCTTCAAATAACTTGAGGATTTTTCAATCAAGATCAGGAGGGATAAGATCTTCGAAGCTGTCGAAGAAAATCTCAGGAGGTTTAGTACCTTGAATCTTTCAAAGGGGAGGTGTTGCAAAGTTACTTGCAAGCAGATAAGTTTGAGTGAAGGAATACCATGTTCACTTCGCAAGAGTCGTCAAGGAGGCATTGGATGGTTGGAATTCTTCGTGCAGAATATGCGAAGTCCCGAGAGCCGTCGAATCGTGCAGAGGAGTAGGGGAGTTACGGTTTAAAACCTTTGCATCAAGATTCTTGAGGTCGCGAAAGGTGAATTCATGAAACTAGGAAAGAATCTAAGCTGTCCATTAGAAGGAGGACACGTGTCGTGATATCACCCATATCAGGGATTCAAACATTGGAGGTCAGAAAGGGAAGTTCTTCAACTTCGTGAGTGGCGAAGTCACGATAGAATCATAGCTGTCCATTGGAGGAGGACAGGTGGCAAAGATCAAGGGATCTCGTGAACTCAGAGGTTCACAAGGTGAGAGCCCAAAGATTGGGTGCTCCAAGTCGCAAGTGGCAAAATCGCGAGGAGCGGAGACAACCGTTGGATCCGGGTCAAGGGAGGACCATTGGATCAGAGCCTCATCGTGCGTTTCATGTATTCGAAGGTTCAGAGGTTGAGAGGACCTCATCTCGACATCAGAAGTTGCGAAGTGTTAAGAGCCGAGGCACGAGTGTGGACACGTGGCAGAGCCATAAGGTGGGGCCTACATGATTGACAGGTGGAAATGTGTCGCCTAGAGGAAGGAGTCAATGCTCTGTTGACTTCTCGCATCTCAGGGATTTGCGAGATAAGAGTGCGAGAGCTCGACATTGAAACTTGCGAAGTCGCGAGTAGCGAGAAAGCGAGGAGATAAGTCAACATCGCTTCTCAGGGTTTCTGATAACGCCACGCACCCCTCAACCCGCAGGTCGGAAGGTCTGCGTCAACAAGATCTTTCTTCCTTCACTGGCCTGAAGAACTTTCACAATGGCTCTTCTATTTCCCTTTAGGGAAATCTGCACCCACAACCGACTTCGTGAAATTCCCCTTTTACTTGGGAGATCAGACTTCGCACTCCTGCGAATCCAGTGGTCGGGTGTATTTTCCCTCAATCTCCGAAACCCAAGACAGTCAACGCTGACCCTTTCCCTTCCTGTTCGAATTTCTTCTTATCACGATTTTGGTGGTTGTGATGTCGAGTAACTCGTCTTTTCGACTCCCGAAACTTGATTTTCCAAAATTTTGATGCGCTTGTCAGCTTTGAATTTTCAACGTCCCTTTACTTCATCGGGACTTCGGACTTCACAATATCATGAATCCTAATGCAATGTGTTCAGAAATTCTCTCCACGAAACCCCAAAATGATCAATGGAGTTGACTCTCGTGTCGATAGGTGCCACCTGTCCGCCTCGCTGGCTTCTATGGCCCACACACACGTTTCTCCTCCTTTCGCGGCTTCGTACCTCGCGATCCAAAGTGCTCAACCTTTGGCCTTCTACCTCGTGATCTCCAAATTCATGCGATCTATGGATCTCTGCCACCTATCCTTATGAGTGGACAACTCTAATTCACTCGCCACTTCTCTACTTCGTGAACTTTGATACCAATTTTTCGACCCTTCAACTCACGAAATCCCGATAGGCGATTTCACGAGTGATCCGACAGTCCTGGTTGACTTGGATTCTATGAATCTGCCTCTCCTGAACTTGCACCTTTTAAAATAATCCTGTAACTCCCCTGATACTCTGCGAGATCCGATGGCTCACGGGACTTCACGAATTCCCCATGGAGAATTACGACCGTCCGCTTTCTTCTTGACGATTTCTGCCAAATGAACCAAGTATTCTTTCCCCGAACTTGTCCACCTGCATGCAAACTTATGACACCTTCTCAATACTTCCAGTCACAAACTTTCTATGCTTCCCTTCAATGGTTTCAAGGCCTTATCCTTCTTGAGCTTTCTCACAACCCCGAGTCTTAAAGAAGACTCTTGCACGCACTCCTTGTGGCAACTTTCAAACACTTCCAAGTGTTAAACTCCTTCTGACTCTGCGCACACCTGCAACAACAGTCTCTCAATGCTTTTCTCAGATTCAAAACTCTAAGACTTTACTTGGCTTTCTCACTCCTTGCACGGCTCCTGTGCCCAACTACACTTCTGAGGAAATGAGAACAAAAGCTAAACTATCTGAGCCTTCAAAGACACAACCCTGAATTCTTATCGACGCACTCCTTATGGACAATTTCTACTGCACTCCTTGCAGGAATCCTTGCTCAAATAGAGAAATAATTGAAACTCATTCCTACTTCCTCTCAGACTTCAAACTCAAAACATGAAATCACGTACATAGCATATAAAGCAAATGTGTAACAGGAAGTAAGCATCTATGAGCATAAACATTCAACATACATACGCAGAGAACAAACACGACACCATGAATTTGAATCAAAGCTCTTTCTATTAATTCAAATATCTGTACATGGGTGTTTTTACACAGCTCTCTACTTCTCTTCTATGCTCTCTTCATCTTTTGCTACAATACACAATGAGGGTGTCTATATCCCGTTTCCCTCTTGCGCCCTAAAACTGTCTAATCTACACATTAATTCCTATCTACTTGCATTAAATATCATAATTGCCTCCTGTCTACTAAGGACGAGAGAGGATCGTTCAAGGTCTGTTTACATTTTACAAGTGTGCCTTCATTTAATTTCATCATTTACGGTTGGCGCATTAACTTCAAGAGAAATTCAAAATTTGCACTGGCTTGTCTAGCTGTTCAATGTCTCTGTGCTGGCTCGCTTGAGATGCTCTTGCATCATACTCCCTCGCTTGAAAAGTTTCATGGGATCCTGTCCATGAGCTTGCACATGGTCTGTCCATGCTTCTGTATTTCTGCTTCATTCTCCCAGCTGGCATATTCAACTGGATGGCCCTTCCACTTGACCAAATACTCAAAGTATTCCTTTCTTATGGTCTTCTTACCAATTCTTTTATCCAATATGCGCTCCATCTGCAGCTTTTCTGCAACTGGCATCTGCTTTCGCCACTGCACCTATGGCTTCTCATTTTCTGTCCCTGCTTCCTCAGCTTTATATGGGTACAAATCTGAGACATAAAATATCAGAGAAATTCCAATCCCATTGGGTAATTCAATCTCGTAAGCATTTGTCCCAAATTTCTTCAAGACCTTACATGGTCTGATTTTCTTCATCTTCAATTTATTATATGTTCCTCTCAGGAACCTTTCCTTTCTCAAATGTGTGAGAATCAAATCACCAACTTTGAATTGAAGTTGTCTTCTGTGCTAATATTCTCTCTGCTTATACTCTTGGTTTGAGCTTTGCAATCGGTCCTTCACCTGGTTGTGAAGTTCCTTCATCGCCTCTGCGAAATCTTATGCACTAGCGCTCCTAGTCGCAGTCTGTTCTGAATCCCTCAGTTCAAAAATTCCTCTTGGCTGCATGCCATATACAATCTGAAATGGACTCTGCCCCGTGCTTCTGTTAACTGAGTCATTATAAGCAAAACTCCGTCTGTGGTAATATATTGTATCACTGGCTGTGGTGTTCTGTCACCAGGCTTCTCAGCAAGTCTCCCAGACTTCTATTTACCACTTCTGTTTGTCCATCTGTCTAAGGATGATAAGCCGAACTAAATGACAATTTAGTTCCCAACTTCTTCCATAAGGTCCTCCAGAAGTTTCCTACGAATTTCGTATCTCTATCCGAAACTATGCTTCTTGGTAAGCCATGAAGTCGAATGACTTCTTTGAAAAACAAGTTCACAATGTGTGTCGCGTCACTAGTCTTTTGACATGGAATGAAGTGTGCCATCTTGGAAAATATATCCACCACCACAAGGATTGAGTCAAACCCTCTTTGCGTTCTTGAAAACCCCAATATGAAATCCATGCTGATTGCATCCCACGGTCTCTCAGGTATGGGCAATGGTTGATAAAAACCTGCATTCTGTTTCCTTCCCTTCTAATGCTGACAAATTCTGCATCTATCCACGAATCTCTTGACGTCTACTCACATTCCCAGCCAAAAATATGACTCATTCGGCTTTGCGAACGTCTTGTCGTGACCAAAGTGCCCTACCAATCCTCCACTGTGTTTCTCCTTCAACAAATTCTCCCTCATGGAGCATTTCAGAATACACAGTTGATTACCTTTAAACAATAATCCTTCCTAGATCATGTATTCTATCCATTGGCTTCTGTCTCTGAGAATTGGATTCTCAACTGCTTCATACCCTTCCCTAAAATCTGGATTATCTACGTACATGTTCCTGAGATCATCAAAACCCAATGTTTTGACTTTGAACTCCTGCAATAGCAAACATTTCCTGCTCAAAGAATCAATCACTTTGTTAGCAGTACCAGAAATATGTTTAATCACAAAAGTGAAATTTTGCATATATTCCACCCATTTTACATGTCTCTGATTCAACTTCTCTTGTTGAGTCACAAACTGCAGTGCATGATTGTCACTGTATAAGACAATCTCCTTCGGAATTAAATAGTGTCTCCACTTCTTCAATGCCTGTATGATAGCATGGAACTCCTTGTCATATGTGGAGTACTTCACTTTTTCTTCATTCAACTTCTCGCTGAAGTATGCTATCGGTCTGTCCTCTTGACTCAAGACTGCCCCTATTGAAAACCCACTTTCATCGCATTTCACTTGAAATGTCTTCTGAAAATCAGGCAACACCAAAATTGGTTGTTCCGTGATCTTCCTCTTCAACAGATTAAAACTCTTTTCAACTTCTTCTGTCCAGTGAAGAGACTTATGTCTCTTCTTCACTGTGTCCATCATCGCTGCACTAATTCCACTGAAATTCCTGATGAATTTTCGGTAGAAACTAGCCAATCCGTGAAAAATTCTCACCTCAAGATATTCTTTGGTGATGGCCAGTTCTTAATGACTTCCACTTTTTCTGGATCCATCCTCAATTTATCTGTAGAAATAACAAACCCCAGATAAATGAGATCTATATTCATGAATGAGGACTTCTTCATATTTATCAACAACTTCTCCTGCTGTAATCTCTTCATCACTGTAGCCAAATGCTTCAGATGCTCGACCACTGTTTTACTAAAAATCAGTATGTCATCCAAATACACAATGATAAATTTTCCGATGAACTCCTTCAGGACTTCGTTCATCAACCTCATGAAGGTACTCAGTGCATTTGTTAAACCAAATGACATAACAAGCCATTCATACAATCCTTCATTAGTTTTGAATGCGGTCTTCCATTCATCACCTTCTCTCATGCGAATCTGATGATAACCGCTTTTCAAATCAATTTTTGAAAAGAATTTTGCGCCACTCAAGCAATCCATCAAATCATCCATCCTCGACAATGAGAATCTGTACCTGATGGTTATATTGTTGATCACCCTCAAGTCAATGCACATCCTCCAGCCTCCGTCTTTCTTCGGACTGAGTACTGTTGGAATAACACACAGACTCAAGCTTTCCTTGATCAAACCTTTGTCCATCAAATCCTGGACTTGTCTTTTGACCTCTTCATTCTCCCGCGGCTTCAATCTATACGTGGATTTGTTTGTTAAACTGTCTCCTGGTATGAGATCAATGTGATGACTCACACTTCTGATCGGTGGCAACGAACGAGGTAGTTCCTCCACTACTATGTCAATGAACTCTTCCAGCAGTTCCTGAACCTCTTCTTGTAAATCATCTACCCTTGTGCTGGTTAAAACAATCTTCAGTTTTCTGACCACAATGAGGTTCTTCTTTCTTCTTAACCTCTGTAAGAAGTTCCTTCCCACTCATGAGAAGTACAATGTTGCTTACTTTAGGTTTCACCTCCTTATCCTTGATTGGAAGCAACATGTGAGTTCTCCCATTCCTCTCTAGGGTGTATGTGTTCATTCTCCCATCATGAATCACATTCCTATCATATTGCCATGGTCTACCCAACAATAGATGACAAACATCCATGGGAATAACATCAAAGAGTATCTTATCATTATATCCTCCTATCTTGAATTCAACTAAACATTGTTTAGTGATAGTTACCTGATGTCCTTTTTGTAGACACGAAACTCTGTATGGGATTGGATGATCAATCGTCTCCAGCTCCAACTTTTCTACCATCTCTGTAGAAATGAGATTATCTATGCTACCACTGTCCACAATGACCTTGCATACCCTGTCCTTGGCCTTGCAAGTAGTCCAGAAAAGTCTGTTTCTTTGGACTGAACTCTCCACCTCCTTCTCTGGTGTCAAAAGAACTTTTCGTATCATTAGCGATCTTCCGCCTTCATCATCTTCTGCCTCAACATTCCGCCTCTGTGCTTTGGCGATGTGATTTTCTCCTCCTTCTTTCCTTTTATTTCAACACTCATAAGACTTATGCCCATTTTTTCCACATGTGAAGCATGTTATTACTCCACCTCTTCCTCTTCCTCTACCTCTGGTATGAGGAAAAGTATTGTTATCAACATACTCTCCTCTCTGCTTGGTATGCTGTCCTCTATGTTCAACATATTTCCCTCGCTGTGAGGTTACACCTCTCTCAGTTCAAGTCTGAGGTTTCTTCCAGTCCTCCTTGGGCTTCTGGTTTTTATCCTGGGAAATTGATTTGCCTCTGGGCTGACTTCTGCCTCGACCTCTTTTGACCCTGCTTTCGACTCAGCTTCTCTTCAACTTTCAGAGCCATTTGATAAGCATCTTCCACCGTTCAGATGGTTATCATGCTCATTTCATCTTGAATGTCGTATCTCAGGACATTCATGTATCTGACAACCTTTTCATCATTGATTTCTCGATGACCTGCCCTGATGTTCAGCTTGTAGAATTCTTCAGTGTATTCTTTCACTGACATCAACTTCTGTCTCAGGTTCTGCATCCTCCTGAATAGAGTGATCTGGTAATCTCTAGGGATGAATTTCTCTTTCATCTTTGTGATCATTCTATCCCAGCTTTTGATCTTCTTCTTGCCCTTGCAGCATCTGTCATCTTGTAGTTCATCCCACCACAATGCTACATGTCCCTTTAATCTTGTGATAGCATGCTTGAACTTTTTGTCTTCTTCGACATCTTCATAGTCAAAGTATGTGTCCAGAGCTCTAATCCAGTCTAGAAGCTCCTCTGCATCCAAGTTTCCCTCATAAACTGGAATGTCCATTTTCTCTCTTGCACCCATTCTTGCAATAGCTCTAATAAAACGTTCGTTTGCTGCATCTTCGGCTACAACTTCCTCTTCATGTTCTACTTCAATTTCACTTTCAGAATCACTAAGATCCCCAACACTGACTGTATGCCTTTGTGTTGTCTCCATGTCTTCGAGTCTGGCTCGTAGATAGCGCATCTCTCTCTCCATGGCTGGATCAGTCATCTGCCTTCCCCTTCTTCTCAACATTTCCCTATCCTCTGGATCGGATGATTGTCTATCTCTTCTCCTTGGCGGCATGGTGAATCTTCCTTTTCCCTACAGAAAAAGAAAAGAAAAATTTCTGTGCTCTGATACCAAAGTGATAATGCCACGCACCCCTCAACTCGTAGGTCAGAAGGTATGCGTCAACAAGATATTTCTTCCTTCACTGGCCCGAAGAAATTTCACAATGGCTCTTCTATTTCCCTTTCGGTAAATCTGCACCCACAACTGACTTTGTGAAATTCCCCTTTTACTTGGGAGATCGGACTTCGCACTCCCGCGAATCCAGTGGTCGGGTGTATTTTCCCTCAATCTCCGAAACCCGAGACAGTCAACGCTGACCCTTTCCCTTCCTATTCAGATTTCTTCTTGTCACAATTTCGGTGGTTGCGATGTCAAGCAACTCGTCTTTTCGACTCCCGAAACCCGATTTGCCGAAATTTCGATGCGCTTGTTAGCTTTGACTTTTCAACGCCCCTTTACTTCATCGGGACTTTGGACTTCGCAATATCGTGAATCCTAATGCAATTTGGTTAGGAACTTCTCTCCACGAAACCCTGAAATGATCAATGGAGTTGACTCCTGTGTCGATAGGCGCCACCTGTTTGCCTCGCTGGCTTCTATGGCCCACACACACGTTTCTCTGCCTTTTGCAGCTTCGCACCTCGCGATCCAAAGTGCTCAACCTTTGGACTTCTACCTCACGATCTCTGAATTCATGAGATGGTTGGATCTCTGCCACTTGTCCTTATGAGTGGACAACTCCAATCCACTCACCACTTCGCTACTTCGTGAACCTTGATACCAAAATTTTGACCCTTCAACTCACGAAATCTCGATAGGCGATTTCATGAGTGATATGACGGTCCTGGTTGACTTAGATCCTACGGCTCTGCCTCTCCTGAAATTGCACCTTTTAAAATAATCCCGTAACTCCCCTGCTACTCTGTGAGATCCGACGGCTCACGGGACTTCACGAATTCTCCACGGATAATTTCAACTGTCCGCTTCCTTCTTGACGATTTCTGCGAAATGAACCAAGTATTCTTTCCCCGAACTTGTCCACCCACATGCAAACTTATGACACCTTCTCAATACTTCCAATCACAAACTTTCTATGCTTCCCTTCAACAGTTTCAAGGCCTTATCCTTCTTGATATTTCTCACAACCCCGAGTCTTAAAGCAGACTCTTGCACGCACTCCCTGCGACAACTTTCAAACACTTCCAAGTGTTGAACTCCTTCCAACTCTGCGCACACCTGCAGTAGCAGTCTCTCAATGCTTTGCTCAGATTCGCAACTCTGAGACTTTACTTGGCCTATGCACTCCTTGCACAACTCCTGTGCCCAACTGCACTTTTGAGGAAATGAGAACAAAAGCTAAACTATCTGAGCCTTCAGAGACGTAACCCTGAATTCTTGTCGACGCACTCCTTGCGAACAATTTCTACTACACTCCTTGCAGGAATCCTCGCTCAAATAGAGAAACAATTGAAACTCATTCCTACTTCCTCTCAGACTTCAAACTCAAAACATGAAATCACGTACACAACATATAAAACAAATGTGTAACAGGAAGTAAGCATCTATGAGCATAAACATTCAACATACATATGCAGAGAACAAACACGATGCCATGAATTTGAATCAAAGCTCTTTATATTAATTCAAATATCTGTACATGGGTGTTTTTACACAGCTCTCTACTTCTCTTCTATGCTCTCTTCATCTTTTTCTACAATACATAATGAGGGTGTCTATATCTCGTTTCCCTCTTGTGCTCTAAAACTGTCTAATCTACACATTAATTCCTATCTACTTGCATTAACTATCATAATTGCCTCCTGTCTACTAAGGACGAGAGCGGATCGCTCAAGGTCCATTTACATTTTACAAGTGTTCCTTCATTTAATTGCCTCATTTATAGTTGGCGCATTAACTTCAAGAGAAATTCAAAATTTGCGCTGGCTTGTCCAGCTGTCCGATGTCTCCGCGCTGGCTCACTTGAGATGCTCCTACATCAGTTTCATGAAAGGAAGGTGCCAGGGTTGGACACTCGAACTCGCAAAGTGGCGAGTAGCGAGAGGAGCTAGCGTTAAGCTTAGCTGGTGGTCACGTGTGGAGGACACTGACAGAGGGGAGCTATACCCATTTCGTGATCTCGGGTATCGTGAGATTGGAAAAGAAGAGTTGTGAGCCTCGACTCACGAACTCGCGAGTGGCAAGTTGTGACAAGCACCTTTGGAATTGGGCCTTGGTCATAGCGTTGTGGTTGCATGAAAAGGTGGAGCTCGTGCCTAGTGCTATTCGTACATGGGATATTTTGAAAGGACCTGTGAATCGATTAAATTGATATTCCAGCAAGGAATCGAAAAAGCTGATTCGGCTCAAAGGAGATAAAGAACGATCCTGTGAGCGGATCTCAGCCTGAGGGCCGATAGGTTTGCGTCAATTGGTATCAGAGCTTGACTCTGTTTGTATACTTCAGACATGGAAAGCGGTAAAGAAATCTTAGCCATGCCACCGAGAAGAAGAGACAGACAAACACCCGATCCGCCAGAGGATAGGGAGATATCAAGAGAAAGGGGTAGGCAGGTGCCAAATCCAACCATGGAAAGAGATATACATGACCTACACGCCAGAGTCATGGACATGGAAATAAAGCAGAGGTGCACAGCTGGTGTTGGAGATGTCAGTGAATCTGAAAGTGAAGATGAAGCTGGAAATGAAGGAGAAGAAGTTGTAGTAGAGGATGCAGCAAATGAACGTTTGATTAGGGCTATTGCACGAATGAGTACTAGGGAAAAAATGGATATTCCAATATATGAGGGAAACCTGGATGCTGAAGAGATTCTAGACTGGATTAGAGCTCTGGACACATATTTTGACTATGAAGATGTCGAGGAAGACAAGAAGGTCAAACATGTTGTCACAAGATTGAAAGGACACGCAACATTGTGGTGGGATGAGCTACAAGCTGACAGGCGCTGCAAAGGCAAGAAGAAGATCAAGAGTTGGGATAGGATGATTGCGAAGATGAAGGCAAAATTCATTCCCAGGGATTACCAAATTACTTTGTTTCAGAGAATGCAAAATCTAAGACAAAAGTTGATGTCAGTAAAGGAGTACACTGAAGAATTCTACAAGATGAACATCAGGGTAGGTCATCGTGAAAGTGATGATGAAAAAGTTGCCAGGTATATGAATGGTCTGAGATATGAAATTCAGGATGAGATGAGCATGATGACCATCCAAATGGTGGAAGATGCTTATGAGATGGCTCTAAAGGCTGAAGAGAAGCTGAGTCGAAAGTAGAGTCAAAGAGGCTGAGACAGAAGTCATCCCAGAGGCAAGACAATTGTCCAGGATAGAAATCATAAACCCAAGGAAGACTGGAAGAAACCTCACACTCAAACTGAGAGAGGTGGAAGCTCACAGAGAGGGCAGTATACCGAACAGAGAGGTCAATATGCTGATGGAAAAAATTTTCCTCGTACCAGAGGTAGAGGAAGAGGAAGAGGTGGAGTGGTGAAATGCTTCACATGCGGAAAGGTCAGACATTAATCTTATGAATGTTCAGATAAGAAGAAAGAAGGTGGTGAAACTCACATTACTGAAGCACAGAGGTAGAATGTTGAGGGAGAGGATGCTGAAGGCGGAATATCGCTGATGATGCATAAAGTTCTCTTAATGCCAGAGAAGGAGGTGGAGAGTTCGGTCCAAAGGAACAGACTTTTTTGGATTGCTTGCAAGACCAAAGACTGGGCATGCAAAGTCATCGTGGATAGTGGTAGCACAGATAATCTCGTTTCTACAGAGATGGTAGAAAATATGGATTTGGAGACTATTGAACATCCGAGCCCATACAGAGTTTCGTGGCTACAAAAAGGACATCAAATAAATGTCACTAAACAATGTTTAGTTGAGTTTAAAATAGGAGGGTATAAAGATGAAATACTCTATGATGTTATTACCATGGATGTTTGTCATCTATTGCTGGGTAGACCATGGCAATATGACATAAATGTGATTCATGATGGGAGGAATAACACATACACCCTAGAGAAGAATGGGAGAACTCACATGTTGCTTCCAATCAAAGATAAAGAGGTGAAACCTGAAGTAAGAAACACTGTACTTCTCATGAGTGGGAAGGTGTTGTGGGGTATTCTACCCTATGGACTAACAAGCTAGGGATTTAAACTTGTACGCAGATCATGACCCTTCAGAAATAACTTTTAACCTTCTACCCCAATCTCAAACCCCTTTTCTCATGCAAACATGGGAAGAATCAACTAACCTTTTTATCGACGGTTGAAGTAGATCCTCCGTTGAGCCTTTATCCCCTTGCTGCTGCTGCTCCTTCCAAAAGCTTTCCTACAATCAAGATAAAACTACACATGCATGCTATTGATCTACTAGATGGTTAGAGATTGAACACAAATCAAATAACATAGATAAGACTGATGTATTTGGGATGGGAAAAGTATCTTTTTCATTAATCTCAATATGAATCAACTTACAATGATTTCAGAGACCGGCCACCATTCCTCAATCCTGATCCTGGGCTCCTCCTCTTCTTTGTCCTCCAACTGCTTTGCTTGAACTTCTCCTAAAGCTTGAGGAAAGGCTAAAGGGTTGGGACAATAATGGACTTGGCAATTTTGGCAGAGTTTCTTTGCTATGATTTTTCCTCCTTTGAATAGTACCCCTACCCCTCCTTTTATAGGATAGAATGAGCTAGGGTCTTAGGCGAACTCTCGGCGAACTCTCGGCCATGCATGGCTGGCAGTTCCAGTTAACTGACAAAAATCTTTTCGTCCCGGCGGAAACTTTCCTGATTTTTTGCTTTGTTAGGTAAATGCGGGCTGTAGTGGGCTAGCCCGCGGTCCACCGCGTGCAGTAGAAGGACAGCAAGCGGTCCACCGCGCTCAGTGAGAGGTTAGGGCGCGGATTGCTTGATTTAAGTGGTTTTTCAAGGTTTTATTCAGCATGGCTTTGGCAAGGAAGAGACATGAGTTGGCCTGATGCCAGGTAATCCCGTGTGGTGCATTTTAGGGTTATAACAGATGCCCCCTAATGTGTGAGGTCAGAAGAGCATCTGATGGCCGAAATACATTACCAATTCTTTACCAATCTGTACTGAAATGCTGAATGCGTGAGCCCAGGAATCAGGAATCGGGAAGTGCTGTCTGCAAAAAATATCAAATGTCTCACCGAGGCAGGCATACCCATGTTCGGGATAAAGCAGAACCATGGCTACCAATCAAATACACTGTAGATCCATGTCAAATAACTATAAAGAGTAGCCGCGAACAATACACAACAGAGCTACATCTCAAAATCAGAAAGATATACATAGAAAGTATCCATCTCTCAGAAGCTGATTTGGCCTGATGGCTGTACTTCAGAGCTCGAGCAACAACTTCAAAGTTTTCTAATCTCGGGTAGGAGTGTAATATGAGTGTACGAATGCACTACCCAGAGGTCTTTGACGGCTCGTCGGTTATGGACTTGATAATCTTGATGATCGGACTGAAGGCTTCAGTGATTTCGAACAAAGACTTGATTGGACATTCAGGATGGCCCGGTATGCGAACAAGAGACATATTGCAGAGTGGCTGACTCAGGCTAAGTAACAAAATTCCCTTGGACAATAGCACGACAAGTGATAAGAATCAGGAAGCATATCTGTTAATCATAAGTCTACGAAGCAGGAGGCAACGCAAACTCTCCATATGTTTGGAAGAGTAACCAAACGGTGGAGGACACAACTCAATATAGTGAGCGAGGCTACCTAAGGTCAAACTAAATCCCAAAGTCTGATGAATCAAACAGATAGATGTGCTTTATCCAAGGGCGACTCATAATGCTGCCAATAAAGAAAATACTTTTCCCATCCTCTTTTTGGGGTATATTTGATNCTTTTTGTTGATTTGGAAAAAGAATAAAGGAATATTACATTACAGTGGAGGAACGAGCACAACAAACATACAAGCTCAAGGCACAAAGACAAGACTAATGTTCTAGGAAATGATACTCGGGAAAAATCCTCCAGTGGCCAAAGGTGTTAAGACGCAAAAGCAAACTGTTACTAGGCTGATGGGTAAATGATGCAAATGCGGTTGATAGAACACACAATGGTAACGTCCTTCGATGTAAGTTTAACGAGACCAGAGAAGAGAAGCTCGATGATTTTTCATGTTTAGAGAGTCTGAAAAAGCATAAAAGGAAACTCCATTGGGGTGCCTTTTTCGTCAATAGTCTAGTCGGTTCGAAAAAGGGGTAAACTAGCACCGACTAGACGTCAATTCAAAACCATTTTAACGAGTGTGACAAGGACAAGATCACTCGACTATTTTTTCAATTTTAAGGAGTCTAAAAAAAACTTAACTATGGACTTCGTCAGGAATGTTCTTCTGGACCTTTTAACGAGTGTGAAAGAATAAGGTCACTCGACAATCTTTTCAATTTTAGGGAGTCTGAAAAGAGCTTAACTATGGACTCCGGGGGGGTTTCTTTTTCGTAAATTTAGTCCCTCAGGCCTGAAAAAGGAATAAAATTATACCTGAGGATACTCTTCTA
>ML801099.1:0-29436 GCA_009831015.1 Picea engelmannii | reverse complement strand
GGGCCAAGTGACCTAGAAGATGTTTTTAAGGAAGCTACTTGGAGAGTATAAATAAGAGGAAAGGCTCTCTCATTTTAATCACACTTGCACATATTGAATATCTATAGGTGTATGAGGTAACCAAGGATATATAAGCTGAAATTCTGAGGGAAGGTGAAGAAAAGAAGGCCAAAATGCAAGGAAGGATAAATTCTTTTGATGGTGCTTTCTAAGGTATGTTATTTATAGGTCATCTCACCATTTTCTCTATAAATATTTTTTTATAATGATTCAGACCATGAAATCGCTATTCCATTGAGAAAAATATCCAAGTATCTGTGGTAAAAAATTCATCTTTTGGGTCATTGTATTTTTGGAGTTACACTCCATGAAAAATAGGGTTTGTGGCTAGTCCTGAAACTAGTCAAAAACACGTGTTTCCGGTAAAAACGTCATAAATTCTTCATAACAGATCCAAATTCAGTGAAACCAAATGTGTTGGTTATGGTACAGTCTTTAATATTCTGTGTAATAGTTTCAGATCAATTCAACAAATATTCCGTGCGGGGAACACTCTACAAGGTCGCTCTTTAGAATAAGACATAATTCAACAAGGTATGCCATTTTTGCTATAACTCCTTTTCTGAGAGGTTCCAAGTAGTGACACCTGGAAGAATTGTATAAAACACACTAAGTAACATTGTA
Organism: Picea engelmannii; assembly: GCA_009831015.1. Lineage (NCBI taxonomy): Eukaryota > Viridiplantae > Streptophyta > Pinopsida > Pinales > Pinaceae > Picea > Picea engelmannii. Next base: position 28,752 of record ML801099.1, on the reverse strand, counting down.
TATCAGTTTAAGATATTTATACATTATAGATACAAAGTTATGATTACTTCAAGTTATTGTTGTTGACTAATCCAAAACTAGGCATGTAAGACTAAAGAAAAGTTTGATGAAAATGCTAGTCTCTTGTTGTTGAAGTTAAGGAAGGTTTGCATGAATGAGATAATATACACTAGGTCTATTACAAAGCTACAAATCAGATTTGGATGATGAAATTTATGAGGGATTTTGGTTGAGGTACATGATGAGTACATGGTTGAGACAAGTAGTTGATGAGTTGGCACATACATGCAGTGTATAGTTGATGATGTTGGTACATATTGATGAGTCATAGTTGATGAGTAGTTGACACATGATTGGTACATAATTGGTACATGTTTGGATGCACTTTTTTATGGTACAGGTTGATTACAGGTTGTTTGGTATAGGTTGGTGCATGGTTGATTCACTTGTTTATGGTATAGGTTGATTACAGGTTGAGGTACAGGTTGATGCATGGTTTAGATTTATTGGTATAGGTTTACAATGGTATATGTCACAGTGATAGACTGGCAGTGGTTCCATCATTCTACTTCTACTTCAGGGTGATAGGACGGGGCAAGGACAGGTGGTTTTAGCCACCTTTCGGTTGTAGCCTGAGAGCATAGGGGGTTGTAGCCTCCTTCTGGTTGTAGCCAGAGAATTGGAGAGTTGGAGCTTCCCATAGGTTGTAGCCTGAGAAACGAGGGGGTTGAATCCTCCTTATAGTTGCAGCCGAAAAACAAAGGAAGTTGTTGCTTCTAATGAATGTAATTCTTCAATACATATAAGAAAAATCATTCCGTGGTTTTCTCCTGATTTGAGTTTCCACATAAAACACTGGTGTACTATGTATGTGTGTGTTTGTTCATTTTTTCATTGGTTATTTACTTTGTAGTTATTGGATGATAATTCTTCATTGATATAGCACTTGGATTATATAGTTAAAAAGGATTAAATTTCTCTATTACTGATTCACCACCCCTCTCAGTAATCCAACAGGTACATAGTTAAAAGCATCTCAAAAAAATTTCTGGCCCGTTTTTCCTGTGCATATTGGCAAGTTTTCTTTGCTTCATCTTGGCCATTCTAAAGTGGAAGCCGAAACATTAGAAGACATTAAACTGGTAGATCTTGAACTCAGAAAGAATGACCCATATAAAATTGTGGGAAATCATCTAACTTAGTGCAACATGAAAACGTTTGAGCATGAAATTATCCCTGCGATGACATGTTCAGAGGAGCCAATACCTACGAGGAGATATTAGATAGATTTCAACCACTATCACCTGACCTAGAGACCAACTTTTTGACTTTCCAGAAACACATGCAAAGTGGTTTGCCAAAGATGCTACAGGAAGAATCAACAACCCATCCTCCAGTACAAGAAGGTATTCCCCAAGGTTTCGGATCAGAGGCTCAGGATAAAGGAGCTACAAAAGAAAATCCAAAGAAGACTGAAGCATCTTCACAAAAAGAAGAAGCTCCAAAAACAGAAACACCTCCAAAGTTGAGTCAAATGACTCCTCCTTTATCATCAACTATCACTTATGATATCCCTAAAATAGCAGGAGAAATTCAATCTACAGAGTTAGGTATCCCTATTGCATCATTGACCCCTTTACAGTCAACTTTTGGGACTCCTCATCTAGAATTTATATATGCAAGTGACCTTACTCCAATCTCTAGAGAAGAGATACCTTCCTTTGATTACATTTTCAGTAAGAAGAGGAGAGTTGTGGTAAAGCAGGAAATGCATTTGAAAGGATAAACAATGGTAAAGAAACACATAGTGCTCGTATATGGACAAAACCTAGAGGAGGAAGATTTCGCCATAGAGGTAGCAGGTTCTATGGGAGCCTTGGCAAAACCTAATCTATTTACAGTTGACAATCTGAAAACCAGGCTGAAATAAAGGAACCAAATGATAAGCCAGCTGCAAAGTCAAATAAAAAATATTGAGAAAAATATCAGAGAGGATATAAATAAAGGAATTGAGCAAGACAGAGTTGTTGACCAACAGAAAATTCAATCTCTTAAATCAAGTCTAGACGAGATGAACAAGAAGATGCAAATGAGTCAAGTGCAAGTTATTCAGCAAGAAGAACTTGTAAGACAACTACATGCTAAATTGAATTCTATTCAAAATCAGGTGATAGATTTAAAGGTTTTTCAAGCCCAGACATTGGAGGTGCATACGAAGATATAAGCAAAGAAACAAAGATTGATTTCTAAAGTAGAGGTTATTTAGAACTATTTCCAAGAAGTAAGTCAATCTTTCGATAACATTGTGTTGAAAGAAAAATAGGCTAAAGCAGCCCACGCTACTTTTCAAAAAGCAGTGGTACTTTCAGCAAAAGAAGATGTATCAAAAACTCCAAGTCTGTATGTCACAGAGCAAATCAGAGGTGATATCATGCTTAAAGTATGGGATGCCAACATAGTCGAAAGCAAGAAAATGGCCAAGGAAGTTAAGGATGATTGTGAAGAGACTTTCGATTTGTTAGACAAAATATTGTTAGGTATTGGAGAAGACAATTGTCCTGGGCTACTAGGACAGATCAATATTGTAAAACATACACTGAAACTTAAGGGGAACTTGAATGAAATTCAAGTTGAAATTTCACAATTAAAAGAAATTTATGTTACCCAAATAGACAAGTGGATGGTGAAGCCAAATTTAAAATTAAAATCAGTTAAATTTGCTGACAAAAGGATTGAAGACCGACTTTCAAAATTTCAGAAGAAACTTTATCTGTTCGAGGTAAAGGATATACCAGATCCTCCTAGATCTTTTGTGCATTTTCTAGAAAAATGTATTGAATGTCTCGGACCAAGAGAAGGAGATACTTCGAAGAAGAAATGAAGTATAATGTTGTAGGCTTATATTATCAAAATGATGGGGAAATAAAATATAATTATGTAGCAGTTCAAGTTTGCAAATTTTGCAACCATTAGCCCCAACAAGTTAGGAAATCACCAACTTTCAAGAATTGGTGACTTGGTATAAATATAATTTCATAAGACTTAGAAAAGGATTTTTTGCGGCTGATTGTACTAGAGAAGTTTCTCATTTACAGTGATTAATGAAAATACAAACGAAGATTCCAGATTTTTCCAACCCCGAGTTATGTGTTCCTCTTTAACTTTCATTTTCAACATCTTTCCCTTATATATCTTTGATGAATTCCCAACTGCAATTTAGTACAACATCTACTGTGGTTTAGAGTTATTTGGTTATCTAATTGTTTACATTTTTTCCCTTGTGCTTGCTATTAGCAGGTTCAAGACCTGTAGATATTCAAGTTACTATATTTTTATGCTTCATTAGAGATCTCTTGTCTTTCTTCTTCCCTTGTTGCAAAGTGATATTCCTCCATGATTGATGCCTCATTTTGTTTAAGTAGCTTTATGTTTTTCTCTCATCACTTTCATAATTTTCAAATTTAACTCGGGAACAGGAAACGAACTCCGAAATTATTATGTTATTAATTTAAGTTTGGGATTTTTCTCTTATAATCTAAAACAGAAATAGTAAAACCTGAAAACAAAGTATTAGATATTTTAACCTTTATCCCTCATGACTGTACCTATTACAAGACATCCCAATATAGAGCTCGACCTTTTAGATCAAACTAGCATTGCTTTAAATTTATTTAACACTATCTTACATACAACAAGCACCCGGGTGAAATTAGAACGTTCATGGGCAACAATTGAAAGGGATATAAGCATCCAGGAGCACTGGGAAGCTAGACAAAGACAATTAAGAAACCAACCATAGCTTTCCTCTTAATAATTGACACCTTTACACCTTAACTCTCTCTACCTTTTTTTGGATGCCTTGACAGTATACTTTAGAGCCTTAAAGTATAAAATCAGGAACAACATGATAGAAAGGTCTTGCGCCAAGGCTACATTGGTTGTAGTGTCCTACTATTCACCTTATGCCTAGATTGTGAAGAGGCTAAACTTTGCAGTATGAGAGATTACTTTGCGACACCATTTTTTTAGGATAGTAGTCGGGACTATCTCTGGTATCCTGTAGAGATGACTCCCCAAAGTAATAATGACGCTACGGGGTCGAGACTCATAAAAAACATGATGCTTCCACATATATGGTTGGACTAACAAAACATCACAAACTTCTAGTGGGGAAACATCACACAGTACCTCATCCTTGAATGACTTGATGTTGTAGGACAAGTGACACTGCTAGATGACATGAATATCTAGACCCTGGTGAGGCCACCCGATGTTGTATGGTTGCGGGTGTGGTGTTGTCAGAAAATCCGACTACTTGATGACCTCTGTTGAGATTAGGTTCTTTTGGCTTCCGCTATCAAGAATAAAATGCAGTGGGGTCCCCTTCAGCCACATCTGTGAATGGAAGAGGCACTCCCCCTCTTTAGGATCCTTTGGTCTTCTAGTTGGATTGTTGTGGTCGAGACAGTAGTAGTGGGTTGTGCATCAATTATCTGTGTCCTTTTATTATTTTTTGAATCAAAGTTCGATTTGAGTCTCGACTCTGTTTCTTTGAAATTTTAGTAGTATTGTAGCACCCATAACATATTGCACCAAAGGAAAGACATTCATGTGGACCAATGAAGCTAAGGAAAGTTTTAAGTTTTTAAAGAAGAAGGTAACTAAGACACGTATATTAGCCTTACCAGATTTTGATAAAGTGTTTGAGGTAGAATGTGATGCTTCACACGTAGGCATTGGAATTGTACTTAGCCAAGCATGCAGACCAATTGCATTTTTTAGTGAAAATTTGAATGAGGTAAGAAAGAACTACTCCACATATGATGTAGAATTTTATGCAATTGTGCAACATTGCGACATTGGAGGAATCATTTAGTGTCGAAGGAGTTTGTGTTATTTACCGATCACATTGCATTAAAATTTGTAAACACCCAAAATAAATTGAACAATAGACATGAAAAATGGGTCTCTTTCTTACAAGGCTACACCTTTGTTCCAAAACACAAATCATGATAGAAGAATCAAGTTGCAGATGCTTTGAGTCGACGCAGTGTTCTTTTGACAACCATTGAAAATCAAGTAATTGGGTTTACTGTATTAAAGGATCTCTATGTGTCTGATAATGATTTTTGGGAGATTGTAGAACGATTGAAGAATCCAGTCACTGGGAACATGGATCTTACTCAGGGTGAATATTTTATGCAAGATGGCTACCTTTTCAAAGGAAAACAACTATGCATTCCAATTGGTTCTATGAGGGAAAACATTATCAGAGAACTTCACAGTAGTGGTTTGGCAAGAAATTTTGGAAAGGATAAGACACTAGCCTTAATAAAAAATAAGTATCACTAGCCAAAGATGAAAAATGATATAACCAGGTATGTGGCACAATGTTGGTTTTGTCAAATGACTAAAGGACACTCACATAAGACAGGGTTTTATATGCCATTACTAGTGCCCATAGGTCCATGGATAAATTTTAGCATGGACTTTGTGTTGGGGCTCCCAAACACACAGTGAGGTAATGATTCTATTTTTGTGGTTGTTGATAGGTTCTCTAAAATAACTCATTTCATTGCTTGCAAGAAAACTAGTGATGCATCGAGGGTGGAAGAATTATTTTTCTCAGAAATTGTTAGATTGCATGGGGTTCCAAAAACTATTATCTCTAATAGATATATTCAGTCCTTGGGTCATTTTTGGAGGACCTTATGGAAGAAAATGGGGACTAAATTACAGTTCAGTAGTGCCTATCACTCCAAAACAGATGGGAAAAATGAGGTTGTAAATCAGAGTTTGGGAAATCTTTTACGAAGCATGGTTTGAGAGAAGCAAAAGCAGTGGGATTTGGCTTTACCTCAAGTAGAATTTGCCTACAATAGTTCAATAAATATATCTACATGTAAATCTCCATTTTAGGTTGTTTACAGTAGAAATCCTATGTGATCTGGATTATTTTGAGAATGAAATGAATGCTGAAATATAATAAGTAAATACAAAGATATATATTTCTAGAAGCACAAAGATACAATAATGCACATTTTTTATTAATGAAAGAAATGTACAGAAACTGTAAAATTACAGAGTGAAAGAACTCGCTGGAATGGTGGCAGCTTAGATCTGAGAAGAGATGTGATGGCTACACTTATTCACAAGAATATGATATTTACAATGGGGCTCCAAATGCCTTTTTAGCATAAAGAAAATCCAAAACCCTAACCCTGGAAGATGAAATGCCAAAAGTCATATGCGCTCCGATGGGGGAAGTTGGTACATCAACTTCCCGAGGTCGTAACTCTTGCATATGATCTTTGTTTTAGGTGCACGATAGCTTGCTGGAAAAAACTGTATGAGGAATAGACGTTTCCATCACACTTTGGCTAAAGTCTATAGTGTGACTATGCTGCACCCAAAAAATGTTGTTTAGGGCCTCAAAATGACCCTAAAAGATTAGGACCCAAAAAACTGTAGAAAAGATGCCAAGGTGGAAACCCCTATTTTGAGCCAGTGGAATAGGTGGGTGGCCACCAATTTCCTCCTGGATCATTCTTACCCTCGTAAGAAGTAGTGGTCCCCATTTCATCATGTTCCCATGGAATGTGGGGAAGCCTTTGCTGAATTTGAACCTTGCGAACTGCTTGCCTTGCTGAAGAAGTTGGTTTTCTTAGCTTGTTGAAGGTTGTTAGGAACTTTTTGTTGGAGGGGTTGGATCCATTCAATTAATCTAGCTGCATGATCTTCCCAAGTTGCGACACTGCTGGATGACATGAATATCTAGACCATGGCGAGGCCACCCGATGTTGTATGGTTGCGGGTGTGGTGTTGTCAGAAAATACTAATACTTTATGACCTCTGCAGAGATTAGGTTCTTTTGGCTTCCACTATCAAGAATAAAATGTAGTGGGGTCCCCTTCACCCACATCTGTGAATGGAAGAGGCGCTCATCCTCTTTAGGATCCTCTAGTCTTCTAGTTTGATTGTTGTGGTCACGATAGTAGCCATGGGTTTTGCATCAATTATCTGTGTCCTTTTATTATTTTCTGAATCAGAGTCCGATTAGAGGATCGACTCTATTTCTTTGAGATAAACTACGAATGACTATTTTGAGTGACATTCATCGGTGTTGTGCCAAGGGTTTCTGTGGAAGTCACACCACTTCCCAGTGTCCTTCTTTGTATTCCCGTTTCTTTTTTCCTGCAGCTTGGACTGGTTATATTGAGGTCAGCTATTATGTGAATTAGGGCTGCCTTTACCGTACTTTGGTTTTTGTGTATTTGCAGACAAATTCCCTCTTGTTCTACTGCTTAAATTTCTGCTCGATTTTGACAACATATCGATAAGTGACTCCTAGTGATGATATGTTCAGAAACTCCATTTCGGTTTGGATGTGTAACACCCCTGGTTCCCCCAGTTTGTAAATATAACTATATTGGCCAAGAGACTATGGAAAACTCGATATGTGTGAATGTTTGATTTGATGAACCTTTGTATAAAGGGTCAATGGATGTAATTTTTGTAATTAATAGAAAAATGGATAAGTGTTGCATGACTGTTGAAAGGGGGGTTTTCCAAGAGAGACCACAAATGCTATGAAAGAGATGGTGAGGGGGACCAGGAATGGTTGAGACAACCCCCACCAAACCGGTACTTTGCTGGATTTAATTGCTCAGGATCAAAACAGTCCTCTGACCTAGGAATGAATTATAGTCAGGATGGTAGGTGGGAATACCTACTCAAGAGTTAATGAATGAATGGGGCAGAGCACCCATCTGTAAGGATTTTAGACCTGACCACAGAATAGGAATTCAGGCTACACACAATCTTGCTGAGGAAGGCAAGAAAGGAAGGCATGGTGGGTAGAGGAGGAACTGCTAAGAGAAGCAGAGTAGAGAGACTAATCTCGGGTTCGAGGAGAACTGAGAATGAGCGTGTTCTGATCGCAGGAAGTGGATAACAGGGTTATGATACAAGTTGATAAATGAGTCTAGTGAGTGACTGTGGAAGTACTCAGGAAGACCTCCTTGTTTGGTATAGAGAAAACCCGTTGCCAAGATCCTGCTGGAGGAGGAGAGTAACCTTCGTCCCTAACTATCGCTGAGTTGAATGAAAGGAATCTCTGTCAAAGAATCATGGTATAGCTCGGGGGTGGCCAATGGTAAATCTGTTAGGAGTGATTGATCCTATGATTGGGTGGAAACAAGCACCCCTTTCAACAATTGCATTACGTCCCCTATTTCTGATAAGCGTTTTCATACTTTATGTATTGAAATGGAATAATGAATGAATGCATGCATTTATCTGTCTATAAATGGTTTATGTATTGAATGATAAATTTACGTATATTCATTTATCTTTTCATGGACTCATGCTTCTTATTGATCATTTATATGCCCCAACTTGACCTTCGATATGTCTTGGTACGTAAACCCATTGGAGGGTTGGGATAGAAAGCATTGCGTCAGTTTGGACTTGTTCGTTTGAAGAGGATACCCCCTTCAGACTCCTTACTGTGCCACTGAGATATCTTGCCCAAGTACTTAGAAATTTTCATGATGAATATCAGGAAGGATAGTAAGATGTAAGTCTCAAAAGGGAAGATCCTTTCGTTTGGAAGACGAGTGGATGAGCTATGAACCTAAGGGAGCTAAGACCTTCTGGCTTTGGAGCTTTAGAGGTCCAGGACCTCGAAATATTATCGGCCCTCATAGTCATGAACCGACCAAAGATGATCGAGAGTTATGGTTACCTGCACGGTTGACCGGTGTTGGTTAGTTTCCATAGTGGTGAGATGAACCTATCTTACTGACTAAACCAAGATCCAACTCCCCATCGCAAAGTAGTGTGAGCCATGGATCGAGAATGTTTGGGAGTTCCCTCAGTCGTTATATCTACAGTGAGGCAACTTTGGCAAAGTGTCACTTCATGAGAATGGAGATGCCATAGAATCAAACTCCCCGAACGCCGAAGTTATGAAGTGAAGGAGAGCCGTAGATATATGGATATACGTGGCCAGATCACGATCGTGAGATATGAGGGATGTTAGAAGGCTGTCAGTCCGAAGTGATGTGGTGTAGTGACATCACCCAGGGTGACGTGGACCCCAGTTTGATGTGCCACATGTCACTCAGATTCATGCATATCACATACCCTATATACCCATTGGAACGTGACACATGTCACCCTAACCCCTCATACATGTTAGTTCTTGGTACGTGCTCGCCTAGTCAAAGTGGTTGGTGAAGTGACCAAAAATCCGAGAGTCTGGGACTTCGAGACTCTAGAGGATTTGGGGTGTAGCGTTATAGAGAGACCGAAAAGGCCCGAAGTTCGGAATTGTGTGGCAATTTTACGAGACTTCGGGAGTTTAGAACTGCAAAAGGTCTCGTGCATAGACAATAAGGAGGCATTCAACACTGAAAAATCAAATTTCCTGCTGGCCTGAGTGTTAGACAAAGAGTGATTCCAGTCATGGGAGCGGACTGTGGATGGACTTCCACCGTGGATGAAGGAACTTGGAGACCATACATGTGAGGTGGATTCACGTGGACGCCACATGGCCCTCAACCAATGAACACTCAAAGAACAATGGGAAGCCATAAATTTCAACCCAAAGCTTGGATTTGAGCCTGGTGGAAATCATTTAGAATTCTACGGGTAAGTGGAAGAGGATAAAGACCTCGTTCAGAGGATTTGAGATGTTAAAGAGAGCTAAATTTTGATGCCCCATTCTTAGGAAAGATACTCAGGGTTCAGGTGTGTTACAAATTGGTATTAGAGCATGGTTACAACACTTGGCTTGCTTGGTCTCATGGACGAGTCACGTAAAAAAACCCATATTTAAAGAACTTTTAAGGGTGATACCTTATCTTACCTCTTTCCTAAAGAGTCTAGTTAAACTTTCACTGAAGAAAGGAACAACATTTTATAATGTTGCATGTATTTAAGGAATATGAACTGTGTGTTGTTCATGAACTAATAGACCATTAGCTAACAATAAGTGTTTTGTCAGCACTCAAGCAGTTACTAAATCGAGGGAAAAATACAAGTATAAAGGATGGTGATGTGCCATGAAGTGGGGGATGTTTCCCACAATAGAGACAAAGAATCTGATGAAAGGAGGGTGGTGGAAACCCCTACGGATCTGGATGAAACTGTAAGGAGCCTCATGGCTGAATTACAGAGTTGCAAGGCCAACAACGAGAGATTGATAAAGGAGAAATAAAAACAAACGAAAATAATGCAGTCTTGCTACAAAGATTATCCAATATACAGAGGTAGCTACAACATGGACTCGCAACCAATCATGTGGATCGACGACATACGAAGAGAAGTAAAATTCCACCTGAGATACGAAAATGTGGTCACATAAGTGGCCACACTAGAAGGAGTACCTAGAGGAAGGACCAACCTGGAGGTAGGGGACACTCATCGGGGGAGTCCTCTAGAGAGGAAACTAGAAACTCCAAGGGATCTTCTAGTAGCAAGACTATCTCACATTCTCAAAGGAAAGAAAATAAGCCAAAGCATTCCAAAAGTCGTGATCTTGAAGAATTCAAGAAATCCAAACCACCCTCTTTCGATGGAGAGATTAATAAAAAGGAAGAGGTCAAAGCTTGGATGATTGGTTTAAAGAAGTACTTCAGAGTCCATGACCACTCTAAAAACTTGAAGGCTCAAATAGCCATCTTCAACCTGAATGGGAAGGCTTCCATTTGGTGGGAAGACCTTAGGAATGTGAAAGGAATCCATGAGAAGGACTTATCATGGAAACAATTTGAGAAATACTTCAAGAAGGAGTATCTATCAGAAAAATACTTTGATGGGAAGACTAAGGAGTTCTATGAACTCAGGCTAGGACAACTCACCATAGAGGAATATATCAATAAATTCCTTGAAATGATAAGGTATTTACCCTACATAAAGAATAAAAAGGTAAAATTGCAATGATTCATTAGTGGGTTACCTCAGTCCAATCGGGACATGATTGAGTTTGATGAGCCAAAGACCTTAGAAGATACTATCAAGAAGGAAAGGTATTGTTATGAACAGTTTGGGAATAAGATAGAACCTCATGAGGAATGGAAGAAAAAGAATAGTTCAGGATTCAAGAAGAAGGGGTTTAAATCCTCAAGAATTAGGAACTACGCGAAGGGTTTTCGGACGAGCCTTCATACTAAAAGTGTGTATCAACATAATTTCACCTCCCACAGTGGAAATAAACCTTTTGGAGAAACCTCAGGAAAGACTAATAACCCAAAGAGAGAACCCTTGAAATGTTGTGGTTGTGGAGAAGAAAATCTGCTGAGGGATTTCCCACACAGATAACAAAATAGTAGGAGAGTTTACAACATATAAGAAGCTACCACAGTCAATGATGTGGCCAGGAACATGCCACATATTTATGCAGTCTTGGATAATAAAAAAGTTGACCACCAAGCTTCAGTGGTGGAGATGGAAGGTATGATTTCCAACCATCTAGTATCTATTTAATTGACCCTAGTTCTAATTTGATTTATGTGGCACCTCAAACTATTGATAAGTGTAAACTACAACCAATTAGACATTTTAATTCATGGTTAATACAACTAGCCACTTGAACCAAAAGGAAAGTAGTAGAGGTCATACCAGCTTGCCAATTCATTATGGATGGATTACCCACCCAAGCGACCTTTAACATACTTCCCCTAGGGTATTATGACCTGTTGATTGGTATGGTCTGGTTAGATACTTATAAAACTAAGTTGGACTGTTACTATAAAACTTTAGAATGTGAAAATGAAGAAGGGAGAAAAGTAACCCTCCAAGGGATTCAGAAGCTTGTCTCAGTGAGACGAATATCAACCCTTCAAATGAAAAAGTATTGCATAAAGGGATGTCCTCTATATGCAATACATGTGTTGGAATCTGTTATGGATGACAAACCAAACCTAGAGGACCACCCCATATTAAGAGAGTATAAAGACATGTTTCCATAAGAGGTACTGGGTCTACCTCCGAGAAGAGACATTAACTTCTCCATAGAACTTGCACCAGGAGCAGTGCTAATGTCTAGAATGCCCTATAGGATGAGTACACTAGAGCTATTTGAACTCAAGTTACATCTAAAAGAGATGATGGAAAAATGATACATCCAACCCAGGGTGTCTCCATGGGGAGCACCCGCCTTGTTTGTGAAAAATAAAGATGGCACACTCCGACTGTGCATAGACTATAGACAACTCAATAAGACAACCATAAAGAACAAGTATCCCTTGCCAAGAATCGATGACTTGTTTGACCAATTAAGGTATGCTTCCATTTTCTCAAAGGTTGACTTAAGGTCTAGATACCATCAAGTCTGAATCAAGGATGAAGACATCCACAAAACAACCTTTAGGACAAGATATGGTCATTATGAATTTGTCGTGGTACCATTTGGATTAACCAATGCCCCCACCACTTTTATGTGCTTGATGAATAATGTACTCTACAAATTCCTAGACATATTTGTATTGGTTTTCATTGATTATATCCTAATTTAATCCAAGAACAAAGAGGAGCATGAAGAACATCTTATATTAGTTCTTCAAGTACTAAGAGAGCATCAACTCTACGCTAAGTTTAGCAAGTGTGGCTTTTTCCAGAAGCAAGTCCATTACTTAGGCCATGTTATTTTTGAAGGAGTGGCAGTAGACCTTGACAAGATCAGATCTATCATGGAATGGCCTACCCCAAAGGATGTATCTGATATTAGATCCTTTATGGGCTTAGAGGGATACTATAGAAGGTTCATAAAAGGATTCTCCAATATTGGTTGTCTAATCATTTCCCTTCAGAAAAAGAGAGTTAAATTCACTTGGACTTTAGAATGTGAAGAAATATTTCAAGAACTGAAATACCTTCTAACCCATGCACCTGTTCTAAATATTGCAGACCCTGAAAATGACTTCCTCGTGTGTACAAATGCCTATAAGGAATGACTTAGAGGAGTCCTTATGTAAGAAGGGCATGTACGTTTCTACGAATCCAGAAAACTGAATGAGCATGAAATCAATTATGTGACCCATGATTGATTTAGACACAACTCCAAACTGGTTGACCTGGTCATCGACTGTCGGCCATTGGTGGTCTTTGTTGGTGAATGGAACTCCCCAAAACTTCTTCCGACGCCCGACAATCGGCCTATAGGAAATCGATGATCCTCGACAATTGTCGAAAAAATTCCTCAATTTAGTCGACCCAACCATAAGCCATCAACCATCTCTGTTGGCTGACATGGTATGACACGTGGATGCTAACATGACATGGCATGTCATCTTGAGCAATCAACCAGGATAACATGGTATGACATGTATTCACCTTCTTTTCCTTCATCGTCCATCGACAATATCTCTTGGAAGAATCTGAACTTCACACTAAATCTACCGATCCCTAATTTATCAGCCATCGATGATATTAGATGTCCTCTGATTGAACTTTAACACTTATCCAAACTGGCTGATCCTTGATCCATCGGCCATCAACGATCTTAGATGTCATTTTCCTGAATTTCAACAATTTGAAAAATTGACTGATCCCTGATCCATCGGCCATCGACGATCTCAGATGTCATTTGGATGAATTTCAACACTTCGTAAAAATCCCCGATCCCCGATCCATTGACCATCAACAATATTTGATGTCCTTTGGATGAACTTCAACACTTCTCCAAACTCACCTATCCTCGATCCATCAACCATCATTGATCTTAGATGTCATTTGGTCGAATTTCAACACTTCTCCAAACTCATCGATCCCCAATCCATCGACCATCGACGATCTCAGATGGCGAACTTCAACACTTAGATAATTTTAGCTAACACTAAGGTGAATCTGGTCCATTGATCTCCCAACCAAGATGATCTCGATCATTGATTTTCTCTGACTTCCCAAACAATAAAAAATGAATTTGAATCGTCGATCTTCCTTATTTTCCAAACCTCCAAAATGAATCTCGGTCGTCGATATGGTAACTTTGTCAAACTTCAAAAATTTATCAATTTTTAAATTTATCAAGGGGAAATCTAGGCCATTGATATCGATATCAAACACAATATTAGCCATCAAATCTCTAAACTGTGCCCCGCGCTACAACAACGATCAAAATACAAAATTTTCGAGCTTCAAGGTTGAGTTCGTCTCTGTAGCTTTGCAGATCAAATCCATCAACTTCTTGAATAGTCTTAATTCATTAAAACTAAGATTTGCTAACGAATTTGGGGATTTTTTCTCAAATTTCTCACCTTTTTCCCCAAATTCATACAAACCGACTATGTGGCAACAAATCTTCCTGATTTGCACTTGTTTCAGCCCATATCAGTTTGGTGTTTTAACGAGAAGCTTTGATACCAATATGTAATGTACCCTACCACCTACAGGCTAGCCATGCTACTTCAAAAATGCACTTCAAAAATGAATTTCGAATTTAGATAACATTTAGTTAATAAAGAAGCATGAAAGACTCACATGTAGTAATCAAGATTCATGCTACAACATAAAATAATGTTTAAACATTCCATGCACACCAATAACCATCAAGCATGCATATTATAATTACGAATTTCAAAGATAATAGTTAATACACAACGAAAATAAATATACAAGCATAGAAACACATGACAGAAAGAACTTATCTTTAACAAAATGAATCACCAACTGGATGCATACCAAGGACGTTCCACCCAACCATAGACACTACTATTCCAAGTCTCAAAAACAGGTTACCTTCGAGATAGGGATATGAATCCACAATGATGGTTCCAAGGTGTCACTCAACTTCCCAAACCAATCAACACTCCATCTCTCATAGGTTTATCAACACACAACAATAAAAAGTACACCAACTCTCTTCTCTCCATCCTACACAACCCAAGAGAATGGTCTCCCTTCTTTGCCACATAGTCCCTCAGGCTGCCCACCTCCTTCTAGGGCTTCGGTGCATCTGGTCAAGAGTCTCCATGCTGGGAAACTCAGAATTCACAACCATGAACAAAACTTAACACATGTCAATGCATTTCAGGCATGCAAGGATTAATTCATGGCAGGAATACACCAGTCATTACTACAACCAAAAAACAATGGCTTCTACCTCAACAATTCACTCCAATATCCCAATCCAAGAACAAGAATGAACGAGGAATGATAAATGAGCAACAATGAATGAAAGATTGAACATAATGAAGAGTGTGAACAATGAACAATGAGTGAACCCCCAAACAACCAAAGATGGTTTTATATATTTACTTGGAAATCAAGAACCACATGGCCTTCCCCATGAAGCTCATGTAACCACTTCTCTCAATTAAAACAATTATGGGTAAATAAAATATAATAAAAAGACTTATCCCCTTAAGTCCCCTCTCTCGTGGAATCATATCCCCCTATAACTCTTGTCCTTGTCCATCTAGCAATTAGCAATGTATTTTGTTATTAATAATGATCACAAAATTACATTTCCTAGGCACTCCAACCTCTTTTAATTGTTTAGGAACTTCAACCTTTCAGAAAATAAAAAAATACATTATTTAATGTGGGGACTCAAAACCAGGGTATTACACCTTTTTCTATCATGATGAAGAGGAAAGTTGACGAAGGGTCACCTTGTTTAATACCCAAATAAGGTGAGAAGGTGGTGGAAGGGGATCCATCAATCAAGATAGAGAAGAAGACAATGAAGGTGAGCGTTAGCACCCATTTAATCCAAAGTGGGGAGAAACCAAAATCTCGGAGAGTAATGTGGATGTATTGCCAACTCAACTTGTCAAATTCTTTTGACATGTTGAGCTTAATGAGAAATATGCCTAGAGATATAGTAGTTTTGAGGGAGTGGATGAATTCATGTCCAAGGATGATCTCATCCAATATTTTTCAACCTTTCACATAACTGGTTTGTTCTTGGGAGATGAGGAAGGGCATGCGGTATTTTAGGTGGCTGGAAATGACCTTAGTGATAATCTTGTAGGATATATTGAAAATAATGATCAAACATAATTTGTTGGGGTCTTCAACTTTATCCTTGTTGGATGTATGGGCTGACCCGGGTTCTACCTTAGTTATCCAACAAAACCCTTTTCACCATTGTCCCTTCTGGTAAACCAGAAGGCTACACTGCGCATATAGTGCATAGTGTAGTCTCACCCGAGATAGCTTATGGGTGACTGTAGGACGCATATGTCTGTAGTCGTGGAAGGGATTGTGGATGTTATTTTACTTTTGTTTCTACTTTAACATATTTTCTACCACAACATTCATTAGATAAACCATTTTATTCATTAAATATCATCTATTTGCATACTCATTTTAATGCACACTGTAAATAAACCCTAACAGATGCATTCATCTACCATTCATTCATTATAAAGCAAAAAAAGAACAAATCACACATAAAGACACCATTTTTACCGTGGTTAAACCCCCCTGGGCTATGTACACAAAGATCTTCTGCTTATTTCTTATTCTTCATCAGAAAATAGCGTTGCACACATTAATTCATATGGTTTAAGAATGGTGCATGTGAGGTTGACCAACGTCGCACCAAGCTCCACAGCTTGCGACCTGACCCTTAATTACTTCTCAAAACTGACTCCATTAGCTCCTCAACTATACGACCAAAAAATGATCATACCAAATACTCAAGGCTCAAAAGGTCTCTCAAAAAATAATTTCTTCTCTCTAAAAAATGACACATCAATCTACCTCATACATCCTCTATTTATACTATAAAATGGGCAAAACCCTTACATTATTACTGAAAAACCCTAAATCTAAGTGGACTCCACTTTTCCACTTTCTAACTGCCTTCTGCGTGGTTGGTATTCAATCCAACTATTCCTTGCGCCGATCTTCCTTCGTTTTTGATGCATTGCTTCCTTTTTCCTTTGTCCCGTTGGTATTCCTTCTTTTCTGGCACACACTATTTCCTTTGGTCCATTCTACCTCACTTATTGCGCTTAACTCCCAAAATTTCCTACTCTAATAGGCCCCCAACACTAACTTGTGGCTCGTCCTGAGCCACTCAAGCCATGTGTTCCTTCTGCACCAATTTCTCCAACTCCTGGAAATGCTTCGTCAGAGAATCCACATGTTTCTTGGCCTGTGCACTTTTCTCTGTCAAGGTCTCCATGAACTGCGCTATGATATGCTGCTTCAACACTTGTATGCTTTCTAAATGCACCTGTTTCATGTTGTCTTTCTTCATTTCCAACGTTGTTATCATTTGTTCTGCTTGTTCTTGTAGGGGCTCAAACTGAGCCTATCTGATCTGTCGTTCCTCTTGGATTGTCTTTACTTCTTCTGGCAAGTTTTTCATTTCCTGCGCAATCCTCAGTCTTAGGGATATAGCCATTATCTTCTGCCTATACTTTAGGTCTTGAACTACAATGTTCATATTTTCTTTTCTCTACTCTAACTTCTGGATCGTCTCATCTTTCGCTAGTCTTGTCCATATTTGCATTGTCCTCTCGTAAAGTTAAGCTATTCCCTTGACTTCCATCGCAATAAAATATACTTGTTCTTTCTCCCGTTGTTCCCTTTTTGATCTGAATTCTGGAGGTGTGGTTGGTGTCAAATTTCCAACCAATTATACTATCTCCTATTTGTATTCCTCTATCGTCTATGCTATCTTATTTAGCTTTTCCTCTGCATTGATTTCTCCTGCTAGTGCACTCTCTGAAATTTTTTGGAAGAATTCTTAGAGTCTTTGCTCTAAGATATCTGTGCGACATTTTTCTTCCTCTCGTTCTAGTCACACTTCTGTAAGAACTGTCTCCAACACTTCCTTGGTTATATCTAGGTCTGTGGCATCCGTCCTCGCCTTGGATTGAACCTCTTGCACTACACTCATCTGCAAATTATATAATGCTTTTGTTGGTATCCTCGCCAATACCATATCTATCTGTTCAACATCCTTGAGTTATGTCTGTTCCAAGTCCTCATTTATTTACAACATGTCTTTAGTTAGGTTAAAATTCTTATTGGCCAATGCTTTTATCTATACTGTTGTTTCCTCACTCTGCGTTGTTTACTGCTGTGTTGCGTCTTCAGGCTGTGCCTTGGTAACCCGTATCTAATCTAATACCTACCTGATCTCTACCAATTCTTGCATTATCCTCTCTCTTTGTTTTTCTACCTCCTCATATTCTTCTGCAACGCATGTGGTCTTGTACTCTCTCCACAACTAGTTCTGCATCATCCTCTGTTATGGTATATTCTAGGACTTCCTTGTGTGCTTTCATTTTCTTGCGCGCTCCACCTGTCTGTACAATTGTTCTCTTTGGTGGCCTTGACTATGTTGGCTCTATTGTTCATGGGGTATTTGGTATGTCCCTTCCTGCCTGTCCCTCCTATGCAGGGATGCTATCCTTCTTCTATGTTGTGCCATTAGTGGTAGCTGCGCGGTCCTTTTGTTGTGTAACCAAATTGGGGATAGTATTTTTCTTTGCTGCTGCTCTCCCCTGTTGGATTTGTGTGCCCTAATGCTGCTCTTGTATTTGATGCTGGGGTACTTTTTGTTCGTGATGAGCCTGCTTCTATTGGGGTACCTTTTGTTCGTGACGAGCCTGCTTCTGCTGTTTTTTTGTCCTTTGCTTGATGCTTGTCCTTTTTTGGATGCTTGTACTTTGTTGGATGCTCAATTGAAATCTTCCATTCTTCTTTCCAGTATTTCATCGCCTATTATAATTATTCCCCTGTGATGAAGTATCTCATTTGCAACCACTTCTTCTCTGGATCACTTTTTTCCTGATCCACCTATTATGCCGCAATGCCTTAAAGTTTTCTATCATTTTTTTCTCCTCCACCACCTCCGGTGGGATCCTCCAAGTTTCCACCACATTTCCTTGGATTTCTTCAAAGTATGTCTTAAAGATGCTGGTATTTTCCTTTCTTTCCTTTGTGACAGTTGTGTTTCATAGTGATTCATACTGTGCTGCATGGTACCTTCCCGTTCTCTGACATAACATAGTGTATTTGGGGTGCTTCCAACCCACTATTGCAATCAAGATCATGATACAAGAGTAATGAAAATCCATTCCTATGTTCCGAGAATCCTTGCAATCCTCCAAAAACAAGTTAATAAAATATGGGATCCATCTTAATACAATGTTCTTTGCGCACTGTGCGACTGTTGCTATTACGCCTGTTGGTACTTCGTCCTTGCGACACTTCCTGAGTAATTTAAAGGCCATTAGTTTGGTTGCTAGCCTTGTTGCTGGTTCACTGATCCTGTTGATGATGATCCCTCTAGATCCTCTCTCTGTCCCATAGGTCTGATTCATCTCTTCTTCCAAGTATCTATCCTTGGTCTTTTCATCTAGGTACTGCGTAGGTGGCTCACCATTGATGGGCATACCTGTTATTTTTGCCATCAAATCAATGTCTATGGAAACTTGGGTATCCAGCCATAGAATACCTCCATGTACTACTGCCAGTAACTGCTTGACATAGTTGTTTATGTCCTTGCCCTTGCCAAAGTGTGGGATCTCCAACATGTTCATTATACCTGTATTGTATATCCCTTGTATCCATTGTTTAGGTTCCATTATGGGTACTCCTGACACGTTGACCCCTCTACTTTCTAAGTATACCTATTGCACAAACTATAGGAATTTATCTGTTCCCCTTACATCATGGTCCGAATAGCGCAGGTTTTCTATGCATCCAAGTAATTCTGCGATAATATTGACACCTGCTGGTATGCATGGTAACAAAATGGTTACCTCTTGTTGCTTATGTGGGGATCTCTGGACCTGTTGTTTTCCCTTCCCATTTCCCAGCACACTAGAGGGATCTTCTTCCTAATATGTTTTCTCTTCCTCCTCTTCCTCTCCACCAGACTGTTATTGCATAGTGGTCTCTACTGGTGGTGTCTGTTCCTACTGTGCTTGCTTTGTGCTAGTTTGAGTCCCCAGCTCATCAGACCCAGTCCTTTCCTCATCCGCTTCCTCTGTGGGTGAAACTATTTCCTGCATCTGGTTTTTCTTTGTTGCTGTGCTTGGTGGGTCAATCTGCATTTGTTCTATTTTCTCCTCAACTAGTGTAGGGATTTCCGGTTTGGGGGAAGGAATGACATTGGCATCCACCACTCCCTCCATTTGCGTAGGGTTTTCTACTTCTATTGATGGCTCCTGCAGTGGCCTTATGGCACTGCGTGTCTTCCTTGACATATGGATCGATGCTCCAACTTTGGGTGGTGCCATCATGATGGAATATAAATGGGTCTGCGTTTGAAATCTCACCGTCTTCAGGTTAAATTGCTTGTATGTTCTTCACTTCTCTCTACTTAGCTATGCGTTTTCTCGAATTCACAATGTGGCTTATCGAACTCTAATTTGGATTCTAAAGTGTTGTCATAAATGATCCAAATATTTTCAAGCACGCTCCATTAACTGTCATAAATGTTCCAAATTTTTTCAGGCATGCTTCCTCCATTGTCATAAGTGTTCGTTTCACGCCTTCCTTTTTTCGATGACCGGTTTTTCGTTTCCCGACTATTTCATTTTTTCGGTGCGCTGTGTTTTTCTACCGTGATACCTCTCTAGTGCACTGGTATTTTCTTATGTCATGTCTATCCCATGCATATTATCTTCACTTCTTGTCGCACTGACTTTCTGTCTGCAGTGCACTGTCATTCTCAACTATCTATCTATCACTTATTCCTTTAACTACTTCTTTTTGTCTTTTCCTTCATTTTTCTACTTTTCTCTTCCTCTTTCTTCTTTTAGATCCTACTATTTACAATATGTACAAATCTATTTTCTGTGCTGCGACTACTGAGAGTTAGTAGTTCGAATGTCCCTATAAAGTTTCAGTCGACTACCATTCACCAGTCCTTGAATTTCCTTCCCTGCTAAGTCTTGCAACTATACAACACCTCCATCTGTGAGAAACTTGATTTGGTATGGCCCTAGCCAATGCATTCTAAGCTTCCCTGGGTGTTGAAATTTTTTAATGTCACAAAGGAGAACCATATCTCCAACTTTGAAGTTCTTCTTCTTAATATGTCTATCATGCCATGCCTTATTCTTCACTTTCTGGACCTCTTGATGGAAACCTACTATGATTCTGTCCTCTTCCAATTCCATAAGTTGAGCCAATATTTCTTGCACTGTGCCCCTTTCTGTCATGTCTGTAATTGCTGCAATGCACATACTTGGTATCAAATAATATAAGGGAACTACTGCTTCCTGTTCATACACCAACCTAAAGGGTGTCTTCCCTGTTATCTTCTTGCATATAGTCTTATAATCCCACAGTACTGCTGGTACCTTCAAATCCCAATCATGTCTATTCACATTACAAATCGTTTTCAAGGCATTCTCAAAAATCTTGTTAAAGGCTTCCACTGTTCCATTAACTTGAGGGTGATAAGGAGTGCTCTTCTGATGATGTATCTTAAACTCTTCAAGCATTGCCTCAATTGTACTGTTAATAAAGTGAGTCCCCTAATCACTCACCAATATTCTTGGACATCCAAACCTTGTCACTACCTTTTCAAATAAAAAGCGTGTTGCAGTGTCTGCGCCACAATCCTTTACTCAGGCTGCCTCATCCCATCTGGTCAAGTATTCTGTCGTTGTAATAATATATCTTTCTCCTGATCTTCTGGCTGGTGGATTAATTGGACCTACAAAATCTATTGCCCATTTATCAAACACTTGTAAATTTACCTGAGGTTGCAATGACATTTCATCCATCCTGGATGGTTTCCCAACTCTTTGACAAACATTACACTTTTGACAGTATTTCTTTGAATCCTTGTGAACTATTGGCCACCATAATCCTATGCGCAATACCTTTTGCGTGGTATCTTTTCCTACGTAGTGTCCTAAAAAATCCCTTCATGCACCTCTGCTAAAATGATAGACCTTTAATGCTCCATCACACATTTCCTTAAGATTTTATATACTCCAAGTTTGTATAAATGACCTGCAATCAACTGGTATTCTGCAGCTCTGACCACCAATTTTTTATTCTATGCAGTGGTAAATTCTCTTGGTGCAAATATTGTTCTCAAAAACTCAATAATGTCAGCAAAATACTCATGAACTATCTGTACTGAAAACAATTATGCATCTGGAAAGTTGTCTTCCAAGTTATTGGGTTCTTCTCCATTAGTTATTCCTGATAAGTGATCCGGTCCTGAATTCAATATTCCATGCTTCACCACAAATTCAAAATCAAATTCTTGGAACAAAAGTATCCATCTTCATATCCTTCCCCCCAACACTGGCTTATTGACTAAATATATTAGAGAAGAATGATCTGTAAACATCTTGAAATGTTTCCCTAACAAGTAATGTCTATATTTCTGCAAAGCATATACCATAGCTAATCCTTCCCTTTATGTAGTGTTGTAGTTCTGTTATGAATCGAATAACTTTCTGCTGGAAAATTCCATAGGGTGATCTATATCACCTTCTCCTGGTTGGGTTAATAATGCTCCTAATTCTATTGCAGATGCATCCACATGCACATGAAATTATTTTTCCCAGTCTGGAAATTCTAAAATCGACGTAGTGACCATCTTCTCCTTCAAAATATCCAAACTCTGCTGTCATTTATCATTCCACTGATACTTAGTGTCATTCTTCAACAACTTCTCCATTGGTGCAATAATCTTTGCATATCCTCTTATGAACTTCCTGTAATATCCTGTATGAACAAATTTACTCTTCAACTAGCGCACTGACTTCGGTGGTGGTAAGTTAACTATGACAACAATTTTAGCAGGATCAACCAACAAACCTTGTTTACATACCACTTGTCCTAAAAAAATACCAAAAGGTGCGCTGAAAATACATTTCTTAATATTCAATGAAATATGACACTGTTTGCATCTATCCATTATCAGCCTTAATACTTCAACATGATCCTTCAATAAACTAAACACTATCCAATAATCCAAGTAAACTTCCAAAAACTTGTGAATAAAATCCTTAAAAGCTGCTACTACTACCCTTGAAAAAATCGTTGGTGCTGTAACATCCTGCTCTACTGAGCACATGTTATTGATTTATTCTTTGAGGACATTTGCATGCAAGTGATCCGGTTATGGTACAAGGTGATTTTGTTTCAATTATGGATTATACATGATGATGATGATATGGTGTGACTTATTGTTTTCGATATATATGTATTGACATATGCTATTGATGAGTTTACTTGAGTGTGCAAGACACGTGAAAAATTATGGATGTTGATGGCATCAATGGACCTCCTTGGACTCCAGATTGAGTCAGGGAGTGGATTGTATTTTGTTTGAGTATTTCATTTTACGCATATGTAACACATGAATGATTTAGTATGATTATGTATATGGATCAATGACAATGTTTTGTCAATGGATGCAGAATGACGATGCTTACTAATCTGACTCACATAAGGAGTAAAGGGGCCATGCACAGAAAAAAAATATTGAGGGAGAGGTGTGGCAGCATCCATGTCACAACCTACTAGCACTCCCACCGTGGATCGAATGGTAGGTTTGTTGACATGTTTACAGACAGAGTGTGCTTGTCACTGATGTCAAGAACAACAACGATGTAGGAATAATTAGAGGTAGAGTGTGCATGGAAATAACACCAATGAAGACATAGATGAGCAATCTTGAGAAGCTCAGGAAGAATAGAGTAGAGTTGCTCGTAGAGCGCAAGTGTGCGCCATGACCATTACTGATCAGAATTTGGACCATGGGGCAAAATTTAGCCCAAAAATGAAAGTGTTCAGAATCACTTCAAAATGGATGGGTGCATAGGCCGCATCATCACGAACCCAACGAACTTAGAACAAGGTCAAAAAGACATCGGATGAGTGAGATATCGCGTTCTGTTTGATTTGTCAAACAAACAAAAATTGCTAACTGTACAGTCCGTACAGGTGATGACGTGGTAGGGACGTACCTCACATGTGGCAGGTGACATGGCATGATGCTGACATGGAATATGTTGAGTTGGCAGACAGTTGGAAGATGTGGGCGAATTAAATTTCGACACGTGGCACATTAATGACAAATGGTTTGGTGCCACGTGGCCCAGGCGTGGGCTGCCACGTGGCACCTTGGGTTGTTTGTTTAAAAATTATTTATGGAGCCCGTGGGGTTCGAACCCCGGACCTCCACATATGGAAAGATCTTTGGCAAAGGCTTCTCTATTGACGTGCCATACGGTGTTACTTATTATATATATGTTTTAACATATATTTAAATTCGCATATGTTGTAATTTGGAGTGGGGTCCGGGCTGGGGCTTAGCCCCAACCCCCGGATACGTGACCATGCGACCACCAAAAGGAGCATGCTCATTTCAAACAGTCCATGTTTTAGCCCACCACTTGTCATGCACATATTCAACATGCTAATAGTGCCTATATTTACGCCGGGATGTGGCCATATGGCCCCCCATGCGCCCAACACCTCTGGAATTTGGGGGCTAAGTTCGCTAACGGTGCGACAATTTTGCATGTTTCATGGGAACGACGCGTGTGCTAGGTTTAGGAACGGGAAATGCCCAGAAGCCAGGTTACTTACACACAGGAGGTGCGAATTGGCAAACCAAAGACAACAAGCTTGAAGGAGGAAAATGACAGGAGGCCTAAGTTCTTCATTTTTTGGCCAAATTAGGTGCCGAAAAAGCCCAGCTAGGGGTTTTTGGATGTTCTGAATCCATTGACACAATTTTCAAATCCAGTTGGAGATTTCTTTTTCAATTTTTTCTACCTTGAAGTTTCGGGAGCTCCAGGGAGCTCAGGGCCACCATTGATGGAGGTCATGCTCAGATGAGCCCAAGTATATTTTTTGTGACTAAATAGTCATTTTTGACTAATTGTTATGCTTTGAACACATTGGGATAGGTTTCAGAGGCATTTGAGGACTTTTACAAGTGTTTTTGCCACAAGGAAGCTCAAGAAAGCTCAAGGCCACATGTAGAAGATGTCATGCTCGGATGAGCCATGGTCCGTTTTCAGAGTTCTATTAGTCATTTTTGGGGTTTTTATGTATTTTGAACTCAATGGTATAGTCAATAAATCCATTGGAGTTGAACAACAGTTTGTAAAAGAATTTTTGACAAACTAATCCCAGAGAGCCTAGTCCATTGATGGAGGCTCAAGGAGATGTAGCCTAGTTGGGGGTGAAATCCTTTATCATCTTGTTATTGTTGTGAGTTTGCTCATTATATTTGCTGCACTTATGTTGCTGTTGTATTTTCTTTAAACAACACATTTAACCATTAAAAATTCCTCACACATAAACACCTAGAAGATGCATAAACTTGGCACATAATTTTTCTTTCATAACTAAGACATTGAGCAAGGTCCTGGAAAGTTTATTTTAATGGAGTAGAGGGTGCTTGCATAGAAAAACAAGTTAGCCCCCTATTTTTAGATCAATTACGAAATCTCAGGAGAAAGCATTCTCATAAACGAAGATAAGACCCAAATTCAAAAGTAAGAGTTGTACGAACTCGTGAAGTCTGAGTCTGCAATATTGATCACAACCATTGGATCGAGGAATGTTGAGGGCCGTTGATCTTGAGCAAGTTTCGAAAAATCGAGATTCAGGAGAAGGGAGGTGAGTAGTCCTCCAACTTCACGAAACACGAAGTCCCGATAAGATCTGGACTGTTGGATCACAGAGGGCTGTGGGCTATTAGATCTAGGAGAAAAACATGTGCCCTGTGGGGAGATTCACGCCAGACAAAAACTCATGAAATCTCGAAGTGTGAAGAAGTGATATCGACCATTGTGTCATAGGAAATCTCAGACCGTTGATCTGAGGTGATTGAAGTCGCAAGTACAAGAGTCAAAGAAAGGAGGTGCTCTAACCTATGAAGTCGTGAAATGCAAAATCATGATTTGATTGCAACCGTCGATCAAAGGGAAAGATCTAGACCGTTGATCTGATATGGAGTATTTCATATTTTGCGAGTTGGGAGAATTGAGGAAACTCAGAGCAAAATCTATGAAATGCGAAGTTGCGAAAGGATGAAGTCGTGAAACGCGAAACGTGAAAAGGAGATCTCAACCATTGAACCACAGAGAGATCTGGACCGTGGATATGGAAAGCGTAGTCTCTGAACTTAGGCCTGTGGTCATGGCCATGGTCACATTGATGAAGGTTAAGAGAAGGAGCTAGCGTTGCTATGCTCCACCTCGGAGTTTCGCGAGTTGGGAAAATCAAGGTGACTCGCAGTCGATCACCCGAAATGCAAAATCGGGAAATGACTGTTAGTTAGGCATATAGTCATCATCGATGGTCATGTGAGAGGAAGGGGCTTAGCCAGAAAAACTAGCACCCACTGTTTATATTTCTCAAAAATGGAAGAAGGCGTCAAAGACATGAGCGTGTGAAGGTTCTCTAAGTAACTGCTAGAGACAGACTGATTGTAACCGCAAAAATCGACTGATTGCATCTACCAGAGAATTGAAAGAATCTCAAGGTGATCACCAGAGGAGCTGAAGAGTCTCGAGGTAACTTCCAGTGGAATGAAGACTCATCATAGAAACGATTGACAGATGGAAAAGCGTCGAAGATTTTAGCTGCCAGAGAAGCCAAAGAATCTCAGGAATGACCACTAATGATGAACAGTCTCAGCATAACGGCCATGGAGGAGTAACAAACTCAGCGTAATCGCCAGAGGGGATGAAGAGTTAGGTGTATGATGTGGAAGAGGACTTGGCGTGATAAATATATGCAGAACAAAGAAGAAGGGGTTGCTTCTGTGGAGAGGAATTCATGTGGGTAAACACAGGATGTGTGCAGTAGCTGAAAAATACAGAAGAGGTATAACGCAGAGAACTAAAATGCATATCTAAGAGAGGTAGAGGAAGCCGAGGTGCGCAAGGAGAGACAGAGCAGAAGAACATAAATCTCAAATAATAATGCGAGCAGGGAGACACTGATGTAGACAGAGCATAGCAGTGCAATAGAATAGTGATGAGACTGGTAATCTATTGATAAATACTGTATCACTGTAATAAGTCTTTGTAACGAATTTTTTATAATCTGGGTGGTAGGGTGGTACTAGGGAGGATTGTTGTCCTCAGTGTTTCAAGTGGGTGCTTGAACACAAGGAGTTGTAGCTTCCATCTGGTTGTAGCTAGAGAAACCAGGGTGGTAGGGTGGTGCAAGGGAGAACTATCGTTCTCTGTTATACAACTTGGTGCCTGTATGACTGGAAGTTGGTGCTTCCATCTAGTTGGTGCTGGAACAATCAGGGAGTTAGTGATTCCTTCTAGTGGGTGCTAGAGAAACCAGAGAGTTGGTGCTCTCAACAAGTTGTATCTTGCAAAACAGAGGTGGTAGCCTGACAATGAGTTGGTGCTCATAAGAATGATAATGTACAGAAAATAAAGCTTACTTATCATATCAAGAAAAAAAGGTTTTTCCCTTTATGGTTTTCCTCAGGAAATATCTATCTCTGTATATTTCGTGTGTGTGATTGATGTTGAATATTCTATTGCTTACTTCCCCACATTATTGTGATCATCATTGAGTATTCTGTAAAGAGTTTAAAATGGGCATAATTGTTTAAGCATAGTGACAACTGATTCACCCCCCACCCAGTTGACCAAGAAGGTTAACGATTAACTATTTCAAGAGGTCCATGATGTCGTGAGGGCGGACTGAGACAGTCGCTCACAAATATTTCTAAGGGACGTGCAATAAGGTAGATTCCTTATTCCTTAGAAGCCCTTAGTCTCTCACAAGGTCGACTGAGTGGAGTGTTGACTCCAAGGATTGAATACACTACCAAAACCAGTCAAATGCGAGTGGCAACTTTGGAGCATCGAGGTGCATCTTGAAGGGCACGTCGCGTAATTTAGAAAAAAATAAAAAATAAAAAATAAAAATTGAGTCAATAAATCTAGGTGGCCTAGAAAACAATGAATTGATTAGACCTTGTCGGATTAAAATAATTAATTAAAGAGTGAATCTATTAATTATAAATCCCAATAAAATCTAAGCCTAATTCTAAGACTAAACCTAAGTCTAAGATTAGTTAGGGGACTAAATTAAATTTATTAATTAAATTAAAATAAATGAGATAAATCAAATTAAGAAAAAATGAGAAAATCTAAAGATTGGATAAATTGCACATGTGTACATGAAATTAATAAAAATGATCTTTAAATAATAAAGAAATAAAATATGAGAGAATAGGTGTACTCATAGAAAGGTATCTAAAGCCAAGCTACCACAAGTGTAACTAGAAGAAGACTCCTAATCAAACTCTAACTAAGATATAGTTAGGAGACACTCATTAAATGAGAATCTGGAGAACAAAGGGACAACTAAGAGAGAAAATAGGAACACAAGGGGGGATGTGTGGGAATTTGACTTTTTAATTAAAATAAAACTTGTAATTACTTGTGCAACTTGGGGAGAGTGTGACAAGTGTGTGGGTGAATAATCCTAATTTATTTAATTAAAAAGGTAATTAATTGTGCATGTGGACATGTGTCAGTGAGGAATTTTTCTATAAAACAAATGGTGTAGATGGGTAAATGATCACACTTGTTATTGGTAAAGTTATGCTGCCAAAATCATTTTGGGACTGTGTTTTACTTGTTAGAGTTGGGAGACCAAGTTTGAAGATAGAGTGGTAGCTATTTCTTGCGAGGCAAACTTGGAGCTATAGTATTTCTGGTTTTTTGGCTTGGCCCCTTTGCGGCTCGGGGGGCTAAGAGGGAAGAAGAGTACCCCTAGAGTTGGTTGGGAGGTACCGATGAAGTCTCTACG
>ML801098.1:166889-182726 GCA_009831015.1 Picea engelmannii | reverse complement strand
TCCAATTGCAGGATAATGGGCTTGTGGTCTGAGGTAATTTTTGGGAGGATTTTGGTGGTCACTACTTTCTTATCCAGCAAGAGTGTGCTTTGCACTAGAAACCTGTCAAGCTTGGCAGAAATATGAGCAGGCCCTGTTCTATTATTCGTCCATGTGTATAAACCTTTCTTTGGTTTAATATCAAGTAAGTCCCACTGTTGTATCAGATCCTCTACAAGGGGGAGCATATGATCCCTGTTGATTATGCCCCCTCGTTTTTCTTTTGGTTCCAGCACTATCTTTAAGTCCCTTGCTATTATAATATTCTTGGGAGAGTATGCTTCTACAAAATCAGAAATAGTTTGCTAGCATTCTTTTTTCTCCACAAATTGAACTGGGACATAAAGATTGAATAGAGCAATAGTGATCTTACTTGTTTTGTGGCGGAGTTCTGTATAGATCCAGTGTTGTGTCTCGAAGGAGCTTTCAAGGTGAAACTGGTCTTCAATCCAGACAGTGGCAAGCCCTTCAGAAGTGCCCCTTGCGCTAACAACCTTTCCACCATTTCTTTTCCAATTCGTTCTACTTAGGTCTAGAAGGGCTTCCTCTTCTATTTTTGTCTCTTGGAGCATGAGGATATCTGGCGATTTTGTCTTCAACAGATCTTTCACGGCTTCGATTTTCATAGGATTCCCCAGGCCTATGTTGTTCCAAGAGACTAGATGCATTATTTATTGGGATGGGAAGAAGAGGGGCCTCCCTTGGGTGGCCTGGCTCTAGTATTTCGTTCAATAGACATTTCGAGAGTGGGTTGGTTGCCCTGCATTTTATGTCTCTCTGCTTCTTCCTCTCTTGCTTCTTTGAGAGATTTCCTTCCTTCTTTTTTCGATGGTCTTTCGAAAGTATCGTCTTCTGATGAGCCTGACATTTCTGGAGGTTTCTTTCTTATCATATCTGCGTAGGAGGGGGAGAAGGAGCCTTCTACTTGGTTTTCTGGTTGAGTGGGAAGAGCACATGTATTGTTTTCTTCCAATACTGGGGGGGAGGCCTGTTGATCCAAATCATGAGCTGTAGTCGAAGGTTCTTCCTGGGAGTTGAGAGGTTCGAAGGGGTTCAAAGTTGATTCTATCAGAATAAGAGTTGGGTTCCCAGACACTTGAGGTTGAACTGTGTTGGGCACAGTGGCTCCTGTAGAAGTCCCTTTCGAACGAGGCTTACTGATCTACTTTGAAGGGGTCGGCTTCTGAACCTTCGTCCATTGCTCCCCCTTCGATTTTTATGCTTCCTCCTCTGCCTTTTTTTTACAATTCCTTGCGAAATGCTCGTAGTTGTGGCAACACCTGCACTTGAAGGGGACCTGCTCGTAGTCCAGTTCTTGCACATGTGACCAGTCTGCCACTGTTATCTTGATGGCCTCCGGTAGCCCTATTTCCAGATCCACCTCCACGCAGATTCACGCGCAAAAGTATTGATCCTTCCTTTCTGCTCTGTCAATGTATTTTCCAAGAGCATTCCCAATCGATTCTAGGGATTTCAGGCTCCAGCAATGCAGAGGTAGGTGTGGAAGGCACACCTAGACTGGGACCGTCGAAGACACATCCTGAGCTGGATCAAAGTCCGAAGTCCACTGGTTCAGGTACAGCCCCTGGGGACCCATAAAATAAGGTCCATTTATGAAGATAAGGTTCATGTCTTCAGCATTGTCGAATATGAAAACATAATAACCTTTCCCTACAAAATGGCTCTTGATGCTTTCTGAGACAAGAGGTCTCCAGTTCCTTTGAATCCATGCTTCGATGGCTCTTGGAGAAGGCCATAAACCAGTGAACTGACCGATCATGCCTCTTTCAACGATGTTTAAGGCATCACGGCAGGGCTCTTCGGCTGGGAGATCTACCAACGTGATAGCGTCCATCTTCTTCACAATTTTTTCTTGGGAGGCTGAGATTGGTCGTTTGCTACAGGCCTCTACTAGTTTTTTGAAGGCCGAGAGCTCTGGGGGAGGAGGAGAGGGAGGCTTAGAGCCCCCTCTTGAAGCCATGGCGACTGGGAGAAGACGACAGAGGGAGGCTCACGCAAAGCGCGCGCGAGAGCAGCTCGGGAGGTTAAGTTTCAGAGGTAACACAAATTTTAATCAAGAGTCAGTTACTCAAAAAGATTCTTCATAAAAAAATTATATAACTAAAAATATTAGAAACATTATGTTTTATAATTACTCAAAAAAAACTTTTCATAGCAAAAATATGTAACTAAACATATTATAAACATTGTGTTTTATTTTTAGTTATTATTGAATCTCACAATCAATCAAATTTCATCATATTTATTAAAACTATTTTTAAAATGACCATTTTACAAAATCATATACATAAATATTCAAAAATTAATTTGAAAAAAAAAATTCCTTATTTTTTATTAATAATTTTTTTTAATAATCTACAAATTACTCTTAAATTCAACCACGTTATTTACAATCAATTCAAATATCACATTTGTTTATCATGAAAAGAATATAATCGATATCAAAAACACAAAATAAGTGATCTGTTATGTAATTGTGATATGCATAGCTCAAAAGATATACCAATCTCAATATAACTCCTTGTAAGAAAACCTTCCTTGTAAGAAAACCTTATTTGTAAGAAATCACATAGCATAAAATTACTAATAGAAATGATAACCAGCCACCATCTGTACCTTGTTTTTAATTGGAAAGATTATTTTGCATTTTACTAGAATACAGGCCCTGGCTTCACAGTACGCTGGGTACAAGAAGCATGAAAATACAAAATTTGAAAAATAAACGAAATTTGCTTTCTACTCTGCTCAATCATTATTTTTTGAGATCTTTTGAGACATTGAAAATTTTAGGAGTTACACATTGTTTATAAGTTAATTTTCTATGTTTTTTAATAAAAAAAAATATTAATTTCGTTTTTCCATTTTTTTTTAAGTGATTAACGGTTAACCCAAATTTATAAAATAAAATTATTTTAATTATTTTACTTTAAAAAAACAAATTTTAGAGAAAATATACAAATCTTTCAAAATTTAAATATTTTTAACAACTATGACCAAACATTTTATAATTTACCGGAATAGTAAAATTCACCAAAATTCCACTCTCTAAGATAAATTTCCATCTTAAAAAAATCCCTACTTAAATATTTCCTCCAAGAAAATTTTCGATTTCAATAAATTTCCATCTAAAAATTATCCCATTTCCGCGATTTCCTACTAATAAGATTTAAGATTTCCGATTTCGTACGAGAAGATTTTCTGACAAATTCCATGTGAAGAAGTTTCCTTTCGGGAGGCTAGCCTTCTCCCATACAAATTTCGTTTTGCTTATTTCTCAGAAGTACTGCATATCCTTCCTTCTGGATCGTCTCCACCCTTTTCTCCCCGCACTCTTCTACTTGGGAAGCTTTTGGAGTTAGGGGCCTTTCCCTGCAATTTAATCATCAAATCTTCCCGGTAATCCATTAACTCTCCTAGGATATGAGGGGGAGTGATCCAGCTTTTCTATCTGCCTTCCGGGTGCCACTGGGATAAATCTGCAAGAGGATGGGAGGCAGAACAGGCAAAGTCACCAAACGGGAGGCCTACAAGAATCCTGTCTTTCTTCAGATTGAAGTGTTCACCATTTCCAGGGGACCAGGAGAGAACTGAGTTTTTAATCTGCTTTCCAATCGGATAGCCTCGAGTTGTTGAGAGAAGCTACTCTCAGCAAATTCTCCTGTCCTCTGTTTGGAAGAATTTTCTCATCACTACCTGTTTTACCATAATTGTTCACCTGTTAACAATTTCTAGACTATCTTGGCGCGGGTTTCCCTCTGTGTACTGCCTGATGGCAATTACAATTTCGGATGCTTCATGCCAGCGGATCCATGTAGAAAAGGAGAAAAGGTCTACTGGACATTGGATCTTTTTGGGGTATGGACCTGTACACTAAACCAGCTCCTATTGCTTGTCGCTGACCATCTGGAGATGAAAGTGAACCCACCTGCCCTCGCTACAAATAAGAGATCTTTGACTGAAAAAATGCAATAGTCACTTAACGATGTCCTCTCCAGCGGAGACACATACCTATGAGAGCTTGTAGATCAAGGTGATTGCTACAAGACAAGATAAAGATGATAGTTGTCTAAGCTGTTATAATTTGGACAGCAGAGACAAGATATTCAAGTACTTGATGATGTCTAATAAAAATATGCAATGCAACTAAGGCATGCCATGACAACCGTTACTATTTATTATACACTACAAAGTTACAAACAGGTACAAAGCACTACTCAACAGATCTAGAACCGGGAAACGCAACCTATGCAGCAAATTATTTCACACGGCCTCAAGAGTCCAAATCATAACAAAAGAAAGGCATGCCAAAGCAAGTTGCAAATAACTCTCAGTTGAGAACCTAAAAGCGGGTTATTCTATTGCATGAAGTACAAACAAGTAATTATCTTTACCTGTTTCAGATAGCTTATCTAGTGCGTTGTTACCAAAGTCACCCTTGCACTTCATCAATTGCAATTCACTCCCTATTACAGAATCTTGTCAGGTGCAGTTCAATAAGATCTTTACAGACGCTGTTGTTTACAGCATGCAATCATTTTCTAAGATCTCATGCAATAGTCTATTGGCCTCTTGGGGTGTTGTGCCTTCCTTGCATAATCCATCCATGAGAGTGCTATATGTAATCATATTAGGGACATGACCGCTATCTTTCATCTGTTTAAATAACTTTATTGCCTCCTTACGATTACCCACTTTGCAGAGTCCATCCATCAATGTGTTGTATGTGACAACATCAGGGCTCAAACCATGTTTTGGCATCTTAGAGAAGATTTGTTGAGCTTCGTCTATCCTGTGATGCTTGCAGAGTCCATCTATCAATGTATTATAGCTAACTAGGTCAAGCCTGGAACCTTTGTCCAACATCTCCTGAAGGAGCTCCCGGGACTTCTCCAGATTACCCACCTTGCAAAACCCATTTATAAGTGTATTATATGTGATATCATCAGGCTGATGACCTTTTTGCACCATAAACTCGAACAGCCAGAGAGCTTCTTGAAACTTGCCTTCTTTGCAAAGACCATAAATAAGAGTATTGTATGTGATAACATTAAGATTGTACCCCATATCTAGCATCTCATGAAGCACTTTCACGGCCTCCTGCCATTGCCCTTCCTTACAGAGACCGTGAATAAGTGTAGTGCATGTGACAACATCAGAGCATATGTTTTTGCTGGGCATTTCATGGAAGAGCTTCATAGCTTCCTCCAACTTGCCATCCTTACAGAAACCATCAATCAGCACATTGTATGTGACAACATTAGGGCATACATTTTTGTTTGGCATTTCTTGGAAGAGCTTCCTGGCCTCCTCCAACTTGCCTTCTTTAGAGACACCATCGATAAGTGCATTGTATGTGACAACATTAGCATGTATATTTTTGTTGGGCATTTCATAGTAGAGCTTCTTAGCCTCGTCCAACTTGCCTTGCTTACAGAGACCATCAATAAGCACATTGTATGTGACAACATCAAAGCACATATTTTTCCTGGGCATTTCATAGAAGAGCTTTCTAGCCTCATCCAACTTGCCTTCCTTACAGAGACCATCAATAAGCACATTGTATGTGACAACATCAGGGCTTATGTTTTTGTTGGGCATTTCAGAAAAGAGCTTCCTAGCTTCATTCAATTTGCCTTCCTTACAGAGACCATCAATAAGCACACTGTATGTCACAACATTAGGGCATATGTTTTTGCTGGGCATTTCATAGAACAACTTCCTACCCTCCTCCAACTTGCCTTCTTTACAGAAACCATCAATAAGCACACTGTATATGACAACATTGGGGAATATGTTTTTGTTTGGCATTTCATAGAAGAGCTTCTTCGCATCGTCCAACTTGTCTCCCTTACAGAGGCCATCAATAAGCACATTGTATGTGAAAACATTAGGGCATGTATTGTTGCTGGGCATTTCATAGAAGAGCTTCCTAGCCTCATCCAACTTGCCTTCCTTACAGAGACCATCAATAAGCACATTGTATGTGACAACATCAGGGCATATGTTTTTGTTGGGCATTTCACAGAAGAGCTTCTTAGCCTCATCCAATTTACCTTTCTTACAGAAACTATCAATAAGTGCACTGTATGTCACAACATTAGGGCATATGTTTTTGGTAGGCATTTCATAGAACAGCTTCATAGCCTCCTCCAACTTGCCTTCCTTACAGAAACCATCAATAAG
Source organism: Picea engelmannii (assembly GCA_009831015.1). Taxonomy (NCBI): domain Eukaryota; kingdom Viridiplantae; phylum Streptophyta; class Pinopsida; order Pinales; family Pinaceae; genus Picea; species Picea engelmannii. The sequence goes on along the minus strand of ML801098.1, from coordinate 176,483 downwards.
TGCACTGTATATGACAACATCGGGGTATATGTTTCTATTGGACATTTCATAGAAAAGCTTACTAGCCTGTTCCAACTTGCCTTTCTTACAGAAGCCATTGATAAGTGCACTGTAGGTAACAACATTAGGGCGTATATTTTTGTTGGGCATTTCATAGAAAAGCTTAATAGCCTCTTCCAACTTGCCTTCCTTGCAGAAGCCATTGATAAGTGCACTGTAGGTGACAACATTAGGGGATATATTTTTATTGGACATTTCATGGAAGAGCTTGATACCCTCATCCAACTGACCTTCTTTGCAAAGACTATCAATCAGACCAGTAAATGTAATAACATTAGGGCTATACCGTCCTTTTAACATCTGATACAGTAGTTTCTTGGCCTCTTGGAACTTACCTTCTTTGCATAGCCGATCCATGAGAATGGTGAAGGTGACCGTGTTAGGCTCATGACCCTTTTGCAGCATAACAGCCAACAAGCCGAACGCCTCGTGGGTTTTCCCTGTCTTGCAGAGCCCATCTACTAAGGTATTATATGTAAAAAGATTGGGAACCTGTCGTTTGCCCACCATTTGTTTGAAAAGGTTGGCAGCTTCCTCCATACTGCCCTCCCTGCAGAGCCCTTTGATGAGGGTGCTGAAGATTATAGCATCTGGAATATACCCGCGCGTTTCAATTCCTTCAAACACTTTGAATGCATAATCAATTCTACCTGTTTGACAGTGACAATTGATTACAATAGTCAGAGTGATGAGATCTGGAAGAATGTCTGCTTCAACCATAAGTCTGTAAACAGACAATGCCAATTCATGCCGATTCCGTCGGACTAGGTTACTTAATAAAAAATTACAGGTGATGAGAGTGGGGGTGGATTTGGATTTAGCTGAAAGCAGATGCTTGAAGGTATTCACTGCCTCTTGAAGCTTGTTAGTGTGGCAGAATGTTTTAATACGCATGTCTGCAGTGGCATTCAAAGTGTGGAAGGAGAGTTGGGGAATGGTATACACAACTGAATTTTTCTTCCATATGGAGAACATTTCGTTCCTCGTCGCAGCAGGCGCCATGCATGTGTTGGGGTGAGCAGAGTGAGAGAAGTGAGATTGAGATTGAAAATGGTGGTGTCACAACAGCGCCTTAAAACCCAAAAACCTGCTTCATCCTCGTATTGCCATAACCTCTCTCGGCCTTTCTCGCGATGACCATAAACGAATAGCAGGCAATGGAAATATAAATATCAAGCAGTGATGGGAGAAAGGATGGGTAGGGTATTATTTATCTACAACTAAACATACAACTAAACATAGTGATTTTTTTAGTTGGCTAAACGCTCTACCTTTTGGGTTTTTTGGGTTGGAATCCGGCAATGTAAAATGTAAATCTAGACAAAATTGTTATTTTTTTGTTGTTTAAATTGTATTTCTAAATATATAAATGGATTCAGCGTGTTGAAAAATGTTGGGGTATTTTGATTATACGAACTTAGTCACTCAAATCTGTAGATCCAACCATTTCTCACCAGATTTCGGGCAAAATCAAACGGAAAAAAAATCATCGAAATAGAGTCAAAAGGTAGAACATTTAGACCTAGAACGTTTAGACTACGCTTGATTATAGCAGTAGTCTAAACGCTCAACGAAATGATTCTTTTCGGCGATATTTTACGGGGACGTTTGCCCGAAATCCGGCGAAAAATTGTTAGATCCACAGATTGGAGTGATTATTTCTTTATAATCCGAGTGCCTCAAGGGTTTTTATGTTGAATCCATTTCTGCATTCATAAATAGATTTTAAACAACAAAAAATAGTAATTTCGTGCACATTTATATCGTCGGATTCCGACGAAAAAAAAAACATTTCATAGAACAGTTAGACAACACCATTATTATATTAATAATAAGTGAGAAAATATCAATATGGATGTTTATATGGAATCATAGGGTGATCATCACAATCAATATGAAATAAAAGTGAAGGAAAAATTATAATGATAAAAGTTATTCTAAGAAATCATAAGATAAATGTATCTAAGCCTATTGCTTTTTAAACACTGTAAGTGTCCTAAGGTGACTTAAAAACCAACCAATTAGAGTGAGATTCAAATCTCTAGTGTCTATGCTCCTCACACTTTTATGAAGACTTGTCCCTTCTTTAAACCATTTATGCAATCAATTTAATTACATAGAGTGTTTTTAGTTTGCATGTTAATTTGTATTGCCCTTTAGTGCACTTTGTAACTTTAGAGTAACCAACTTAGATTCATCTGGACTCTCAATTTATCAAGTGTCGAAAAGGATCAAAATCCTTGAGGTGCAAACATTTTCTCTAGTTTTGCGCTCTAAAAAAAGTTTTCACCTTAAGAGATTTGATCCCTCTTGATGCTTGATGGATCTAGACTGCTTTCTATTTTTTAAATATATGGTGGGCATATAGTATATATTGTATTATTTTTATTTTTTTAAAGTATATGGTCGACATACAGTATTTTGACGGACATGTGCCAATGTTACCCATGTTACATTACACCATATGTGTCACAGTAAGCTATAAAGCACCTCTCGGTGCAATTACCAATATAGATCCATCTAAACCATGGATCTAATAAGCACCCAGAGGAATCAAAAGAAATAGAGTATGATTTGTAAATAGTAGGTTTATGGCTTGTTAGCTCCTAGGTTCTCACTTGGTGTAAAAGTCCCCAAGCACAAGTTATGAGACCCCAAGGGAAACTTAAGCAAGCTACCCATTGTCACCTCGATGGCCTTGCCTTTCTCTCTTTAGACTAGATGAATTCTAGCCTAGGGGAGAATCCCTATGGTTAACTAAGTTGAAGATGTTGTAGCTAAAGTGGCAACAAAGGAGCTTAGAAAACAAAAATAAGAAATGGAAATTTTTTTGTATTTTTGGTGGTGGATGGAAGGGAAGACCAATGCCTTATTTTGTTTGGGCTACGGGGCCATGCATGCAACTTTAGAGGGAAATTCTATGAAATATTTCTTTAGGAGTCGGTTGGGTTGTAAAACACAATCCAAAACAACCCTAAATTTAGTGGATAAATATTACAAATTAGAGGAAGGAAAGGAACTATGTGGAGAGAACCACATTCAAGACAACAAAAGGGTGGCTTTGCCTAAAATATTCAAAGTATGTGTTCACTCTTAAGACGTCTAGGGCGTGTGTTCTACTCTATAGAACAAAGAAACAAAAAAGTTAAGGAGTAGGGTCTACCACACATAACATCTTCCATTGTAGTAAGACTACTCTTATGTGGCCCTTAACTTGCTTTTGACAATCCACAACCTGGAATAAACCACCAATACACACCAAGAATATCAGCCACACATTCAACAAAGTTGTACATCCATGCCACAATAGTTTAAACATTATTCCATGAGGTTCCATTGTGATTTTTATCACATTGGATTGATTTACAACATGGTGTATGTGGAGTTTTGGATGGATTAGGAGGTATACACTTTCAAATTTTGCTTGGAAATGATGATTGAGTTTCTCTTGGATAGTCATGATTGATGGCCCATATATTTGCATGTCTTTTTCTTAATGGATCATCTTATTTGGTGATGATGCTTGCATCTTGGCATCATGATATTATTCCTTACACATTTGTATGGAGGTATAGTCATTGCATTGATATTGTATGATGAGATATGACTCTTCTTGAGGAGTGCCCAAGCTTACTTGGAGATTTTAGACACTTGGAACACTCTATGATGATATTGGTTGTCACTATTAAGCGCCCCCCTCTTTGATGTATATTTATATAATCCTAGCCTTCACAACGACCAGTTGTCAAAATACTATCATAATTATAATTTAACCTCTTTCAAAGAAAATCTATTTACTTACACGTATAAATATATACATTTAATTTTATATATTATTATTATCTTTTTTTCGTAAACAAATATTGTATTGCCTTAGAATGTCATCAAATCAGTACACATGGAAAAAAGATGGAAACCAGAACAAGTGGCCAAATGTCTTGTGTTTTGTTGAAGTCTGAGAAAATAGGAAACATAAGACAAAACGACTCTAAAACTTCTGCTATGATCGCCTTGAAGAGAAATGCATAGTAACAAAAAAGAAAGATGAAAATAAACAGTAGGCGAACTCGTCTTGCCATCGTCGCTAGGAGGTTAAGGCCAGGTAGGAACACAAACATATTGTCGGTAGCAAGTCGGACATCTTTGTTTGTTTAGCTCGCCTAAGAGGGAGTCGAACAACATATCCAAGCGACGACTGAGTATGGTATGGCGATAAAGTTTTTCTCCCATATCCCGTCGCATAACGAAGACAAGGTATAAATGCTCCTGTGAGAGGCGAAAAATGTTGATCGTCTCTGGCTCTAGAGCTATAACTGGTGGAGGTTGACTGATTGGATGGGTCTCCTCGTTTTTCTCATCGAAAGGATTTCGTCTTCTACTATGCAAGTTTCCATTGCTAAAGCAGAGTCAATTTATTGTGTGGGTTGTCCAGAACTGCGAGGCAGTGCTTGAATGTCGAAGGCTATGAATAGGAGGGAGGTCTGAGGGGCTTGCGGCAGGATTGAGTGATGCTCTTCTTCAACATAAGCCATGGGAGGAGATTATTCCAACCAGTTCTAAGCAGAGGATGGAGAAGGCGTCTCAAAAGGCTTGTTGTGGCTAGCAATAGAAATGTTAGGCGTAAAGGGAGGAGAGGACGAGCCAAGCCTGCGCTATCAGGCCACAAAATTGCAGCAGGTCGGCCTGTGCTTAGGCTTTCCTCTATCTCTTGGCATGGGGGAGGGTGGGGCAAGATTGGAAACCAGGAGTGGAGTAGAATAGTGGGAGGAGAAAGAGTCAGGGTAGACGCAAGAAGCTAGAGACAAAACCAAAGAAAAATAACAGTTTTCATTTCTTACCTCCTGAATATTAGCTGAATTGGCAAGGTGAAGTGCTAGAAGGGTTGAGTTGAAAGGACTCGTGTGACTCGTACCAGTCCAGGCTTGTTGTTGTTGTAGCATTGAGTGTTCCATTAAACCAACCTCTATGTGCAGGTGCACCTTCGATCCTATCAAATGAATGCCACTCATATCAAGTAGACTGAAGGAGGGGGTGGCGGTAGGGGCTATTAACTGCTCAATCTGCATGGTTTCTGGCTGTCACTCCATCCAGGGGAGGAAAATCCCTAAGTGCAATCTCCAATCATTGAAGTAACAACAGAGGTGTTGGGAGATGTTGGTCATCTATTAGGATATACTCTTCTTGAGAGGAGACTCCCTCATTGGCTAATCTATCTGCAACCTTATTCGCTTCTCGTCGCACATGAGAGGGAATGAGAGTGAGAGAAGGATGAAGAAGAGTACTTAACATGTCAAGCAGACCAAGGAGCCTCCAACTAGGGGAGACTTTTGCAGGATCGGACCCATTGATGATTTTGGTGGCTAGCGATATAATCACTTGGGAATCCCCTTCAATGATTAGCTTATTTAGGTTTTGGCTAGTGGCGAGTTGGATTCCTTTTATAAGTCCCCATAGTTTCGCATAATTATCGGTGTCATGGCCCAAGTGTCCCACTAGGATGTGAATGATCTTCCTTATGCAGTCTCAGAGAACTACTCCATAACTTGTCGAACCAGGGTTGTCCTTCGAGGCACCATCAAATTTTAGTTTGGCGAAGCTTGAAGGGGGGCAAAACCATGAGGCAAGACTAAGGGATGGAGAACTAGAACGAAGAGTAGTGTTTGATGAGGTGCAAGGGAGATTTAGCTTCTAATTTATATATTATTATTATCTTAATTTTATATATTATTATTGTTTTTACAATTATCTTCGTGTAAAACTTATCTCGACATGCACTCATAGATATCTACATTTAGATATTGGCATGCACTCATGTATATCAACATTTAGAAATTATCTATGTATTGAATCTTCTCTTATTTTTTCCATATGTTTAACATGTATATGTGTATATCAACATTTAGAAATGGTCTATGTACTGAATTTTCTCTTTTTTTCCCATATGTTTAACATGTATGTGTGATATCCTCTTGCTTGTATGAACCTCATGGATAAAACTTTTAATCTCAATCACGTAATATTGATGTATTTATTAAATTATTTTTCATTTATCCAAATATTAATTGAGTATAGTGAATCGTTTACTTAATTAAGTAGAGTTTATAATTTCCTATAACTCACCATCCATGATTCATTCAATTTCTTCTCTTTTTTTCTTTAGAAATTAATATTTTTTATGTCACCTCCTAGACGTAATCAAGTTCGGCGTTTGACCCTATGTGGTATGTCTAAATGTTTAAAACATTAAAAACTATATTGATGTGAGATCAATAACGTATGTACTATTATTTATCTTCTTCAAAATTTTGATCGCCTAATTTATCTTCTTCTACTTTAATTTATTGTAGATACTTTTTGGAAGTTGGCTTTTTCTTTTGGTCGAACATCACTTGTTTTTTCAATTTGAAAATCCCTTTCTCCGTTATGGAAGTTTGATTGTGCCTTGTATTATTATTTTATGTAATTTTTGTTCTCTCATATTCGAGCTTTTTGAATATATTTTACAAATGATTTGACATCTTTGTTGTTTTACATATAAATTAGTAACTTCATTAAATCTACAATTTTTTCAAGTTTTTTTCATAAACTATAAATTATTTGGAATGGTGATTTTCTAGTACATATATTCACATTAAAGTTATATGTGAATTTGTCATGTGACAAGGCCAAGCCCAATTGTGTTTGTCACTTTCCAATAATATCTTACAAGTTTTCTAAATTTCGATTTATCACATCTTTTTCCAATGGGCTCATGTATATGTGAATTTCCACTATAGTTTGTTGTTCAACTTGTGCCATAATGTTCACTAAAAATTACTAAGAAAATGAGTATCCTTATCACAATTAATTGCTTTGGGTACTCCATGCAAACATACAACTTTAATTGTTTTGATGGCATCGCATCTCTTCTTGCAAGGAATAAAATATACCATTTTTAAAAAGTACTCAACAACAAGAATAATAGAATTATTGTTTCTATGTGTTTAAGGTAATCCCAAGACAATCTCCATAAAGATGTTTCCCAAGGTCTATCGACTATCTAGTATTGGTAATGGCATATACAAGTCAACATCTCTATGCATATGTGGCAAAACAAAACTCTCTTTGACCATACTCAAGGTATTATCTCCCCCTAAATTCCCATCAAATCTTCCATCATGCAACTCACTAACCAAACCAACTTTTGTCTCATAAACCTGGTAAGAGTACATAATTCCTTGCCACAAAAAAGGTACCTATCCAATATAAAATAATCTTTGAAAGAAACTTCAACTGCACCCACATGAATTTAAGATACTTAATACCTTTACCAAAGAAATCATCAACCTTATATGCTTCATTGAATGATTCAAATCCAACAACACAATTCCTCATTATCACAAGCAAGTGACATCTACTAAAGACTATCATCAACCTTATATGCTTCATTGAATTATTCAAATCCAACAACACAATTCCTCATTATCACAAGCAAGTGACATCTACTAAAGACTTCAACAACTATATTCGACTTTCCACTACTATGTTGCTCTATAAGGAAGGAACTCTTAAATATGATACCCATTTGGCATGTGATGATACAAATTTTCTTGAAAATCTATATTTAAGTGTTTATTGATCAATAAACAAAATAAATTATTTATGTAACCGTTGGAGTGCCTCCAATGCTTTAAGCTTTATACAATGGCATAAAGTTCCACTTCATAAGTAGAATACCTATGTTTGGTTTCAATTAGTTAGCTTCTCAATGAAGAATGTAATAGGTCATCTCTCTTGATGTAATGCTCCAGTAACGACTATCTTAGAAGCATCACATTCTACCTAGAAGATCTTGTCAAACTTTTAAAAAGCTTAAATTGAAACTTAAATCACATTTTTTTTCATCAACTCTATACACTTTTTGGACATTGTCATCTAAACCAAAATTCCCCCTTGGTGTAGTTAATGGTGCATGTATGTCATTTAAATTTCTAGTGAACTTTTTCAGTTATGATGTGAATTTATGATGCACTTATGTCATTTTCATATGCCTTCACCTTATTCTTTTTCATACTTAGATCTTCAATAGAGCTTACAAATCCTAAAAATACCAATCTGTCTTTGCAAAAATTCACTTCACTCCAAATTTACAAACAACCTCTCCTTTGTAAGAAATTAAAAAACCAACTTCCAGTGATGTAAAAGATTCTCTCTCAACTTACTAAAATAAGAATATCATCAAATTAAGCAATTGCAACTCACAAATGTACTCCTCAAGTACATGATTCATTGTGCTCACACCTCTAAGAAAATAAAAAAAGGTTTTGCAAATATTTAATTTTTGCATAGGTTTTTATTATTAATGCATGGACTAAAATATAAAAAATACTCCATTAAAACCTTTGCAATTGGAAGCAGAAGATTTTGTGTAGGCTCTGGCCTATAAACCATTGTAGATATTCCATAAGATAGGGATGGACACAAATAGGGCTTTACACAATGGGATAACAGGCTTGAAACAACTGGACAACAGGCTTGAAATAGGGCTTTAAACAACTGGATAACAGGCTTTGAACCAGTCCCCGATAGTGTATCACAATAGATCTAATACTATTGCAAATACAATGATATTATATTTTAATGGGGAATGATTACTTGTGATTAAGATGTAATATTTAAGAAATGTATCACTTTCATTATGGAAAATAATTGAGAAAATAAGAATAAAACTACAGTAATAAAAAGAGCACAACATTGATAGATTGAAGACAATATGCACCTTGAAGAAATTAAGGGGGAAAACTCCTATAGGAAAAAGGATTGTGCCTTGCTCTTTTATCCTTAGATTTATAGTGCAAAATATAAAGAAAGATAACCACTCACTATGGAGTAAATAGACATTGTGGCCTTAACTAAGCTACTACATTATCTTCTTCTTCCTATGCTTTGCTTTGATATCCCACATCTTTGCACTACTTGAATATGGAAGAAAAAATAAATACAATAGAAACATAACACCTTTCTCTCATACTAGATAAGGTTATGCCATCTCCATATAACCAATAAGATCTGGGTAATTGCTTTTACATACCCAATTCTTGATTAGGGTTAGGGCTTTAGACACTTGAATCCTCTTGAAAGTCCACATATAACTAGTGTTGCATGTGTGAGTAATGGAAATTACATGTTAACTTGTTGGAGGCATAACTCATTCATATGAACTCCAATTGAGGTTGCATTGTTGGAAATATCTTGATGAGTTTAATAATGTTGAGGAGATGAGAACTATGTTCCCAAAGGACTTTTTCTTTTTCTTTCTTTCCTTTATTTATTATTTTTTTTTTTTTTAATTTTTTTTTTTGGGGGGGTGGGGCATCAATTTAATGCCAAAAACAGACTTTAGAAGTTTCCAAGGCCTAAAATAACCATATCAGGATCAACCCCTAAAATGGGCCCAACAAGAACATAACTTTGATTTTCCACCTACACCCAAAATTATTAAAAAAATTATCCTTTTTGTATCATACCTCCCCATTTTTGGAGGATTTTGGTCTC
>ML801098.1:103738-148444 GCA_009831015.1 Picea engelmannii | reverse complement strand
ACTTATTTTGATCTCTTGTTTGGCATAAAACGTTGTGATATTGTCACCCTTTTTGATAGGCTTTGAGTTGCTGATTATCTTCACAGGTTTAATTAACAAAACGTTCTTCTCATTGCCCTTCAAAAAGTAACTTAGAAGTAGGGATGACGTCACCCTAAATCTGCATAGTGACGCAACAACAATATATGCATGTATGAGCAGATTTATGACATTTATTGCATTGTGATAATACAAGGTTTTGATTTTATACATTGAATGCCAATATCTCTTTGTATTTATTGAAGAAGTAATATTACAAGTCTTAGCTTTAATTGCAATTATTGACTTCGTCAATAATTACATTCATTATTGCTCATATGTATTAAAGATAGTCATTGATATTTTGAAGTACTAATCACTGTATGCACATTTTAGTTTCATTTGCCTTGTCTCGCAAACAGGTGCTCTTTCAGTGAAACATCTCTTCTTTGACTATCCTTTTGGCAGTAATCTGTGAAGGGAAAGCTTATCTCAACCTTTGAGCCTTACACCCTGATCCTTTTCCTTCAGAACCATAGATTACTAGGGATGTCTCCCTTGGGATTAGCCACCCTGAATAGAAAGAGCTCCCCATCGAGGTGACAGTGGGTGGGGAAGCTCCTGTTACGCCAGTTTGAGCCTTGCCTTCTAGCTACTTAAACCTTTCATACAAATTGTGCGATAACAGGGCCCATGGTTTTGGCACCTGGTCGTAAAGGAGCAAGCCTGGAGGAGGGGCGCTTATGATTAAGCGAGAAGCAAATTTGGACGACAGAGATTTGCGCACCCGGATCAGCGGTGCACATGGGATTCCGGAGCCCCCCCACCTTTCTACCTTTAAGCGGAGGGGGGGGTACGGAATCGAGGGCGCATCTCTTCAACGGTCTTGATCAGAGCGCCCAGATCAACGACGCTCAAGGCAATTCCGGACCCCCCCTGCCTTTCTACCTTTAAGCCGAGGGGGGGGGTCCGGAATCGGGCGCGCAGCTTCCCAACGCCCGAGATCTAAGCGTCCGGATCAACGACGCTCGCACGATCTCATCCTTCTCAGATGCTCTATGTTTAACCAAGGTGGGCCCTTTCCCGTTAGGTCATCCTCCTGAGCCACCTCTCCCCTGTTGCCATGCGTCATCTGTCTATCTCCACTTTAGTCCAGGTGGTCCCTTCCCCATCTCATCATTCATTTACCACCTGCCATGTGTCCCACTCCTTTCCACGGCAGCCTCCATTAGAATGTGCCCATTGTATCTCATCTCCTGCTCTCCCTCCGCTTATTTCCCTACACCACGTGTCTTCCCCTGTAACCTCTCTCACACCTCACCATCATAGTGTTGGCACCACCACTCCCGTTATGTGCCCCGTCCATCGCGCTAGCCTCCAGGCTATTCGTCGGGACGTTCAGTTGAATCCAGGTGGCATCACGAGGGGTCTCCCACATCGCAAAAGCACCAAGTTGGCCGAGTCATCCTCAATCCCAATGAAGCAGTTATTGAAGCAGTTGGTGGTAGTTAGACATCGCCTCCGCCATAATGGGAAAGTTCGACGACGAATTAAAGGCACGTCGATTCGCCCACGAAGCTGTCAGGAGTTCAATTGCGTCTTCCATAGGTGCACGATCATTCAGAGACTGCAGATGCAGATTCTCAGAATCCATGCAGACGTAATGTGTTTAATGCAACATCTCGATTTTGTTGCTATTGTTGTTTTGAGTATATGTAGGCGTTTCCGCCATTTTTGTATCGATGGATGGTAGAGCAGAGCTCCCTACTGTAAAGTTTTAACAGATATTCTAGTTTTCTGGGTATGCATTTGTATTTGAGATTTCTTGTTTTATGACAAACAGTTTTCCTATCCCGTCTATGTTTTCCTCTCATACCAGAGAGTTTGTGATTGACTGATTCTCGCGAATCGCCGCAGTTATGATATGATGAAAGGTTCATTGTGCATGATTGTATTCTCTGGTTTTGCGTTTGAATGTAAGATGATATTGCCTTCGAACATCTTCTTCTACAGTCTATTAGTAACCCGATGTTAGTACCAGACCTCTGCTCTTCTCTTATATAATTCTTCCGCCTGTTTCACCATATACTACTACTCATTGTCTGAAGTTTATATAAGACCTCACTCACCCATGCATGCCTAGCCTAGTTTCGGAGTTGGAACGATATTGTTTTGAGTTGGCTTCCATTATGTCACCCCATCTATAAACCACGGTGACATAAAACTGATGGGCGTCGGGCTCTGCTCCTGCAAGCAATCCAGTAGTGACTTCCGTCGCCAACATTTCTGGCGTCGTTGCTGGGGACAAAGTTGGAGATTTTCCCTGGGCAGAACGACATTGAGCCTCTGATTCTGAAGGTGCATTAGACATCAGAGCCCTTAAATATTGCTACTGTGCACCTGGCGACTCCACTGTGGCGACTCCAAGGTTTCCACATCACTGTTTTAGCTGTGGCTACTGTTAGCACACCTGAAAGGTGACCCTAAGGAGCTTTCTCGAGAAGGTTTCAGCAGCTGCTTTCTCAGCCTGAGAAGCTTCCTGGGGTAACAACAACGTTAGGATCTGGCCTTTGATGGTGAACAAGGACCAGACACATTCGAAGCTGCGCATTTTTTCACCTGGCGACTCCATGATTCAAGGATCGATTGGCGACTCCACTGGTTCGATATAAAGAAAATCCTTGCTCGCAGGTTTGCTCCCTTTAATTTTTCTGCTATTCCTGGTTTTCCTAATGTTGTCCCCTCTCCGAATGAATGGGGTGATTATTTTCCCATATTTGGAAAGCGTGAAGATGACAACCCTGCTCAGCATCTCTGGGAGTTTCATGAACTCATGCGTCAGTGGGAGATACATCATGAGGATGTATTACTAAAGATGTTCATGTTCTCGTTAGCAGGGGATGCGCGTAAATGGTATCATTCTTTACCCCCTGCTAGCATTTCTTCACTCAGTGAATTCCATGCAACCTTCACTGCCTATTGTCAGGAGCTTTATCCCTCTGAGTTGATTTTTCATAGTTGTTGTGAGGGATACAACAACTGTATACAAGACAGAGCTGCTTCTTACGTAGGCTGTGAGGACGATCCTGATGACCTGGATCAAGGATCAGTCCTTTCTCCTCCCCATTCTTCTGCTTCGGGCGAAGTTATGGAGTTGGTAAAATCTATCCATGCCAGAATTGACAAGTGGGAAGCTGAGCGATATGCAGAGGGTTTTCCACCCTTTGAAGACGATGAGTTTGGTATCTCTACAATGAATGATTATAAAGATCCCAGGGAGGAAGAAGACGCTTTGGGCGGAGTTATGAAACTGATAAAATCTATCACAGCCAGATTTGACAGGTGGGAAGATGAACAATACGCTGAAGACTTCCCATCCTTTGAAGTAGAGGCCCTTAGCAGTTGTACTAAGGGTGATTATGAAAAAAGCTTTCCCACGGGTCCTCTCTATGGTCATTATGAATCTGACCCATGGGAGAACCAAGAAGAAGAAATCCTCTCAGATATGATTATGTCTAATGAAGGCTGTAAGGATAGAAGACTGGGGGAAGAAGATGCTCTGAGTGAACTGATAGAGCAGGCAAAATCTCTCACTGCCCAACATGGAAGGTTGGAATCTGAGGACAATGGGGAGGATTTTCCAGTCTCCAAGGCAGATGTTCTATATGGCTCTTTCGAGGAGATTGTTGAAGATTTCGTAAGCGCATTAACATCTGCCCCCGGTGAGCTTGTTGTATCAGATCAAAGCAATTCCAGACCCCCCTGCCTTTCTACCTTTAAGCCGAGGGGGGGGGTCCGGAATCGGGCGCGCAGCTTCCCAACGGCCGAGATCTAAGCGCCCGGATCAACGACGCTCGCGCGATCTCATCCTTCTCAGTTGCTCTATGTTTAACCAAGGTGGGCCCTTTCCCGTTAGGTCATCCTCCTGAGCCACCTCTCCCCTGTGGCCATGCGTCATCTGTCTATCTCCACTTTAGTCCAGGTGGTCCCTTCCCCATCTCATCATTCATTTACCACCTTCTATGTATCCCGCTCCTTTCCACGACAGCCTCCATTAGAATGTGCCCATTGTATCTCATCTCCTGCTCTCCCTCCGCTTATTTCCCTCCACCACGTGTCTTCCCCTGTAACCTCTCTCACACCTCACCATCATAGTGTTGGCACCACCACTCCCATTATGTGCCCCGTCCATCGCGCTGGCCTCCAGGCTATTCGTCGGGACGTTCAGTTGAATCCAGGTGGCATCACGAGGGGTCTCCCACATCGCAAAAGCACCGAGTTGGCCGAGTCATCCTCAATCCCAATGAAGCAGTTATTGAAGCAGTTGGTGGTAGTTAGACATCGCCTCCGCCATAATGGGAAAGTCCGGCGATGAATTAAAGGCACGTCAATTCACCCACGAAGCTGTCAGGAGTTCGATTGCGTCTGCCATAGGTGCACGATCATTCAGAGACTGCAGATGCAGATTGTCAGAAGCCATGCAGACGTAATGTGTTTAATGCAACGTCTCGGTTTTTTTGCTATTGTTGTTTTTAGTATATGTAGGTGTTTCCGACATTTTTGTATCGATGGATGGTAGAGCAGAGCTCCCTACTGTAAAGTTTTAACAGATATTCTAGTTTTCTGGGTATGCATTTGTATTTGAGATTTCTTGTTTTATGACAAACAATTTTCATATCCCGTCTATGTTTTCCTCTCATACCAGAGAGTTCGTGATTGACTGATTCTCGTGAATCGCCGCTGTTATGATATGATGAAAGGTTCATTGTGCATGATTGTATTCTCTGGTTTTGCGTTTGAATGTAAGATGATATTGCCTTCGAACGTCTTCTTCTACAGTCTGTTAGTAACCCAATGTTAGTACCAAACCTCTGCTCTTCTCTTATATAAGTCTTCTGCCTGTTTCACCTTATACTACTACTCACTGTCTGAAGTTTATATAAGACCTCACTCACCCATGCATGCCTAGCCTAGTTTCGGAGTTGGAACGATATTGTTTTGAGTTGGCTTCCATTCAATCACCCCATCTATAAACCACTGTGACATAAAACTGATGGGCGTCGGGCTCTGCTCCTGCAAGCAATCCAGGAGTGACTTTCGTCGCCAACAATTTGTTTGATAGTGCTTCATAGACATTCTTAACTGAAATTTGACCAAACATGTCACCTCCTAACCAGATTAGCTCATCCGCCCTGTCTACTAAAACAATACCTTAATCGATCAAAAGTGTTTTGTAGATCTCCCATTCTACTGCTAGGTCCTCCTCCAAACCCAACTCAATACTATTGTACCAACTTTGACCCAACGTGCCTCTTATTGTGGGCCGACTTGCCTGATATAAGAGATGTATGTTCCTTCTGTTGAGACAATTTACCAACTCCAGAGATAAAAAGGAATCATGACCCATTCCAAGAATAACATCTCTCCCAACTGAAATAGAATGCCCTGATCCCGGCTTCCAAGCCATCCATTGAAGGATGATTGGTAAAGTGTTTCAGATATTTTTCCAAGACTGAGAACCAAAGGATGAGAAGGCTTTGTTGGGTATGTGTTATATTATTTGCATGTGTGTGTGTGGGCGTGTCAGATATGACAATTGTGTCTGATGATCCCTATTTTTAGCGGATTTTGCTATTTTTAGTGGTTTACTAAAAATAATCTCGGTTTTAGGGATTAGGGTTTTGGTATCTACGGAATACCTAAAAACATTGTATGTATTGTATAGTGAATGGTGAAATTCGATATAATGAATATAAGAAAGGTTTTCTTGGTTGAGGGTTTCCGGTATAATATCTCTGTGTACTATGTGAATGAGCCATTGATTAAATTTCATTTTGCTTAAGAATCTATATGCATTGCTTTACTTCACCGGTTTAAAACTTGCAGGCTTCCACCGATCGCAGCCAAGAAACCACATAAACATGTGGAAAATATTTGTCCTTAATTACCCGATGCCAAATGGCAGGCTTCATCAATGCTCTCCATAATGTATTCGTTGTTAGAGCTTTGTAGAAAACTAAAATGTTCCGAAGACCCCAACCTCCATAATGCTTTGGTTTAGTGATTGAAAGCCAACTAAATATATGATAACAATGCTTGTTTTTGTTTCCAGACCAAAGGAATGCAATACTTAGCCTGTGGATCTTTTGGAGAACCAAAATCGAAATATGTGCAAGAGTCATCCAGTAAACTAGAAGACTCTCAAGAACCGCTTTAATTAACACAAAGTACCCTCCCAAGGAGAGCCACTTATTACACCAGTGATTAATCATGGTCTCAAACTTATTAATTAGTCAATGCCAATCCTCCATCTTATAGCTACCAAGTTTCAACAGATAACCCAAGTATTTAAAACCCATAGACAACTTTTTACAGGGGAACTAGAGTAAATCTTTTAAACACTGAAGGTTTTCTGAAGGAACTCCCGAATGCAAGAAAATAGACTTTTGGACATTTATAACCAAAACCGAAGCCCGATAGAACACATGAAGAATTTGTTAGATTTTGACCCATTCATCTGGAGAAGCTCTAGACATAATAAGAATGTCATCAACAAATAAAAGGTGAAGAATATTTATCAGTCTAGACACCTTAATCCCCGTAAGCATACCATCATCTTGAGATTTCTTTAAGGAGAGACTGAGACCTTCCATAACAAGAATGAAGAGTAAGGATGAGAGCGGGCAACCCAGCCTTAGACCTCTGCTGCTCTTGAAGAACTTGGAAGCCTCTCCATTAATGAAAATAGCATAGGAAGTGGAGACGATACAAGACATTATCCAATTAGTTGTTGAAATCCCAAAGCCACTTTGAAGTAAAATTAATCTCAGGAAATCCCAATTGGTACAATCATAGGCCTTCTTTAAATCAAGTTTCGGGATTATAGCTTGAATTTTTTTAGATTTAATGCTGTGAAAAAATTCCTGAGTAGTAACGATTGCATCAAGTATTTTCCTTCCTTTAAGAAAGCCCAGATGCTCTTCTAAAAGCGCCTTAAGACAATAAAGGCCTGATTGTCTTAGCAAGAACTTTAGCAATGATTTTGTAACATAGGTTACAAAGAGAGATAGGCCGGAAAATCACTAAAGGATGAAGGTTTATTAACCTTGGGAATCAGGGCCAAAAAAGTTGAATTGATCGAACTGATAACCTCTCCTCTGACTCTTGATTCCTCTACCATATTTACCAAATCCTGCCCAACCAACTCAAAAAAGTTGTAGAAAAATTCAACTGTCCATCCGTCAAGACCGAAGATTTTGTCTCTGGAAAATCCCTTTAGAATCTCAAAAATTTCATCCTTCAACACCGTCTTTTCTAAAGAAAGGACATCAACCTTATTCACAAAATTTGGGAATAACTTGACAAAGTCGATCTGATCTTCAAGAATATTTTGGCCTGTATCACTAAAGAAGGACTTGAAGTATTTGATCACTTCTTCCTTAATGGCTTGTTGTCCCGTATGAATGCCCCCCGAGTCATCTTTTATCTCCCAGATGTATTTTTTGTTTCTTCTATAACTTGCGAAACGATGAAAAAAATTAGTATTGTTATCTCCACTCTTAATCCAAGTCGCCCTGCTTTTTTTCCGCCACCTTTCTTCCTCTGCCAATAATAACCTTTTACTCTTCGATTCAAGATTGGAAAAAGTAAGTGTAGAAGCCACCGATCTTGTTCTCTGAGTCAACTGGTTATAACTGTATTCAAGAGCCTCTTCAATCTTAGCCAAAACTGACTATTCCCTCTTACTCTTCTCCTTGGCCCAAACTTTTACTCCGGCTTTTAAAAGTGACAGTTTCCCAACCAATCTCCTCTGTGCTCCTAAAATAAGAAGATCGTGCAGATCATTCCAAACATCTTGAACAATCCCAACAAAGGATTCATCTCTCACCCAGTTTAGATTTAATTTAAAAGGATAGGCAATGACCAGGATACCAACACCAAACTCTAGGAAAATTGGCTCATGATCAGACAGAAAAGGAAACTCAAACCAGGTCCTATACCTCTGAGTAGTAGCTATGAGTTCCTATGCAACTTAAATCTGGTCAATTCGTTTTTCTATGCTGTCATCACCGAACCTACCATTCCTCCACATAAGCACAATCTCCGCCGGGACTAAATCCACTAAGTTGTTCTTTAAAAAAAGAGATTTAAAATACCCCACCAATGAGTCAAGTTGAGTTGAGTGTCCCCAAAATTCCTCGGGAGAGGTAGTAAAATTCATATCACCAGCCATAATTAAGTCTTTGTGAATTAAAAAACCTGAACCCTCCACGGAATCCCAGAAATCTTTGTGTTCCTGACAGGGCACGTAAACATTAAGGAAATATAACTTTTCGTTGTCCAAAAGAGATGATCCTGACAAAAAAATCCCACCAATGCTTAGAAAAGGTACAAGATCAAAATAATTTGGATCCCAAGATACTATAAGACCACCCGAAGTCCCCACAGCACTAACAACACAAACCATCCAGTCAGGTCTGATCTTGTTCATAAAAAACCTTGCTTTTTCCGCAGCCACCAAAGTTTCTTGAAGGAAGATAAGATTAGGAGAAGTTTTATACATGAGTATACGAAGGGAGGCTAGTTTTAGAGGTCCTCCTACCCCTCTAATATTTATGGAAAGGAGGATCATGATTTATCCCTTGCCAGGGCTTTCATGCCTCTAAGCACCCCTTGATCAGAGAAAGAAACAGGTAAATCATATGTAGAAGAACGGCTAGCCCCTGCCTTCCGACGAGCACTTCTAGTTTTAATAGGTGAGACTTCGAAGCCCAAACCCCTTGACCACATAAGGTTAGAAGCATTGACTGCTCCATTCCCCTGGAGACCCCCGGGAAACACATGTCCTACTTGACTATCCACCGGAATATTGCCGAAGAAAGTCGGTAAAGGAATAGGATTAGAAGCCTTAACAAGTGGAGGAACTAAATCAGAAATCATTCTATCCAAAACAAAATCACTAACAGTCGATTCATTGTAACCCAAAACAATAAAAGAATCGTCCCCAATACCTGATTGACTATTTAAACAGGTAGTGTCCCCACCGATAGGTGGAACCTCAGCTGAACTCAAAAAAATGCCCCCATCCAACACAGTAACTTCAGGAACTGCAGTAAAAGTCTTTTTAGAGGCAGGGTCCTTCCTAAGGGATTGATCAGGAAAGAGGATGGTATTTAAATGATCACGCTCCCAAGATGATAATGAGAAATATAGCTTAGGGCAAAAGTGCTTGAACTTACCTACGAAAGAAGTGTCCTGAGCTGAAGGATTGTCCTCTGAGTTGAGCCCCGAGTAATTTAGAGTATTTGAATCTTCCTCCATCAAAGTAACAGTATCCCCGAGCACTTAATATGATGTAAGATCGTATGCCAATAAGCCATAAACATTTGTACACTCCTTCCTTAGGTGACTAGTCCGTCTGCGGCTAGTACAACATAATGGTATCCCCAGATAGTCCAATCGTTGCACAAATAAAAGGCCCCGCCATTCAATCTCTAGAATTTCCATAAGTCACACATGAATATCCACTTCAAAAATAATTTTCGCTATCCTTTTATCAGACGACTTCAAAGAAACTTCATTTACACTTAAAAAACGACCAATGGAATTCCCGACCACCTCTAATGCTTTCAAATTCTACATTTGTAAAGGAAGACTCGGGAGGAGCACCCACAAATGTCTAAAGGTAAAATATTCGGTCGCCGGATTGAAGCTGAGCTGCCACCTTTTAAACATCAAACTCCCTCCGTCAAAACTCCAGAACTAGAGCAAAATCCTTCGTCTTCTTAAAAACAAACCCCATCCACCCTCTCGACAAGGAGAGTACCTCAGGTATGTAACCTAGTAAAGGTTCCCCAAAACGACACACCCACTCTTCAATTGGAGTCGAACAACGAGAACGGTAAGCCAGTCTCCCAACTAATGCGCAAAGTTCCAAGTTGCAAGACTCCTCCAGCCCAATGTCCATACCCATGACCAACCTTCTCCTCTGTTTCTTAGGTTTCCAAACCTTAACAGAGCGCTTGCCTCTAAAAGTTTGTTCAAAACGAGGGGTTCTATCAGACTCAAAACCATTTAATTGTTGTGCTACCCCCGAACTGACCTTCGCCACCCCTCCAGGTCCCTGAAACCTCTTACCAGACGAAGCAACCATTGTGCTACCACCTACTAACCCTTCAACAACTTTCGAAGAACATGGATCCAAAAAGATGTTTGATTTTTGAAAAGTGTGAGCCTCTGTAGGTAAGACACCCGCATTAACCTTCGTGTTAATGTTGCTACCAGAACGACGTAGGGTAGCATTAATTATGTTGATTGCACCCACCGAGGCATAGAAGCTTGTCCTCTCCCAGTGCTCCTCGTCATCCGCACTAAGCAAAGTGTTGACTTCATTATCCATTAGGAACATCACCTGGAAGTGCCAGGAGTCTCCAGTACATATAAACGTCAAGTCTGACTTCAGTAATATCTCATCACAATTATTTTAACCCTGGGAAGCGAGTAGGTATTTAATAAGACAAGACTTTGCAAACAGAACCGTAGTCAGAGATCTGCCTAGAAAGCTCTTTAAACTAAAACCTTTCGTTAGCAGTTTAACAATACTAGAGTTAAAAAATATTCTATAACTGAACTAAAACTCTAAGGCCCGCTTCCCATCACCCTAGACGACAGCTTAAGAAGACTTACTATCTGTTCTTCCTCCTCTCCAGGGCACTAAAAATCGCCAGCACTCCCCCCTAAAATATCAAACCATGCTAGTCTCTAGCTCTAGGACGCGAGAAACAGACTAAAGATATTCAGGTGTCCCTTACCTACACCAAAGCAACTGCCATGAAACCTGCAACAAGGAAATCAGTTTTCAAATTCGAAATCGCCAATCACCATTGTTTAACACTCATTAGTTTAATAAAATGTCAAGTTGAATAAAGAAAACATTGAATAGAGATGAAACTCAATGACTAATAATTATACATTTACTTAAAAAATAGGGTAAGAGTACTTAGTAAGGTTATAAGAAAGAACTTTAAATTGATGTTTGATTTTTTATTTTTTATTTTCATTCATAACCATTTGATTTATATAATTACTTAAAAATTGAAAATTATTTACTTAAAATAAATAAAATAATAAAAAGTTAAATAATTAATTATCTTTGATTTCAATAATATAATACAATGAAACTTTTTATATTTATGTCCAATGGCATCACAATTTTGTGTAAATCAACAACATATCATTCCACCTCAGTTATAGTAATAAAGAAGCAAACTCTGAAACCTTGCTATCACAAACACATGGTTACTTACATTTATCATCATCTTGTAAACATTAGTGTAAGCAAGAGAAAGGGCCTATGAATACCGTTATTCCTCCTCAAAGATTTAACAAATTATATGACTGCAAAAGCTCTAAAACAAAACAAACATTACTCTAGTACCTCAAATCGTCAAAAAGCCACTTGAAAATAAAATACTTTGTCATTTGAAAATAAAATACTTTGTTGTTTGACTTATTAATGCACAACAAACAAAGTTTAAATCATAAAAATAAATTGTTTTTTAAATTATTATATTGATAAGTATTGTTATGAATATACTTTTAATAAATTAAAACAAAACTATTAATAACAATTCACTACTACCCGATATTACCTGAAACTAAAGTGGAAGCTTTTGAAATCTCCTTACCAAAATCTTTGACATCTCAAAATTGAAGAGCATTACTCTATCTCGTATAGACTAAAACATATTGGAATGTTTAATGATTTTTTTTTTTAAGATTTTATTATATATATATATATATATATATTTATTTATTTATTTATTTATTGAAGAGCATTACTCTATCAGTGTAGAGTAAACATATTGGAATGTTTAATGATTTTTTTAAGATTTTATTATATATATATAATTTGAAGAGTATTACTTTTATATATATATAAATATATATTTTAATGATTTATTATTATATAATATTGATTTGATTTGAGTTACTATTAAATTATAATGTTAGAATATTAGTATAATACATGAATAGTTGAAGCTTTTGTTAGAATATTAGTATAATACATGAATAGTTGAAGCTTTTGTGTATCTACTCATTGTGGAAATATATTGAAATGTTTATATATATATATATATATATATATATATATATATATATATATATTAATGATTTATTGTTATATAACATTGATTTGATTTGAGTTAATGCTAAATTTATTTTGTTAATGATTTGAGTTACTATTAAATTATAATGTTAGAATATTAGTATAATATATGAATAGTTGAAGTTTTTGTTAGAATATTAGTATAATACATGAATAGTTGAAGCTTTTGTGTATCTATTCATTGTGG
This sequence comes from Picea engelmannii, assembly GCA_009831015.1. NCBI lineage: Eukaryota > Viridiplantae > Streptophyta > Pinopsida > Pinales > Pinaceae > Picea > Picea engelmannii. The sequence continues at coordinate 136,070 of ML801098.1, read as the reverse complement.
AAATATATTGAAATGTTTATATATATATATATATATATTAATGATTTATTGTTATATAACATTGATTTGATTTGAGTTAATGCTAAATTTATTTTGTTAAGTTTATAATGTTAGAATATTAGTATAATACATGGATAGTTGAAGCTTTTGTGGATCTACTAATTGTGGGTTGTTGCAATAATAATTGCTAATATATCTAATTGTTTGATTTAAAGGTCGATTGGGTTATTAAGAACCTGTTATCCTCTTTTCTTAGTTATGATGTACATATTGCTTAGGTTGTTGACTTCTTCACAATTGTTTATGTGGAAGGTGTGCTTCATGATGTCATATATTGTGGTAAACATGAAAGCAAGTTATATCATGCAAGCCCTAAGAACCCTTCATTGTCACCATAAAAAACCCATTGATTGGTTAAAACCCACAAAAACATACATAAGAAGGCAAAAGCAACATATGCAAAGAAGGTGAAGGAAACTAGATGCATTAAAAACAATCCTCTCAATGCATTAAAAACATTCCTCTCAATCCTAAATTATAAAACCAAATGGATGATAGTACCAAAGGAAAACAAATAATAATAGCTTACAATTATCAAACGATTCCTTTACTAATCAAGAGATAGAGAGTAAGCTCGTGAGACATAATATAAAGGTGTAGGTTGACTTCTGAGAAACATGATTTTTGTGCAAAACAAAGACTATGTTGGAATTCAATCAATGCATTAAAAAAACCTTGAAATTCAATCAATGCATTAAAAAAACCCAATAATAGTGGTCATCTAGTTTAGAAGCAAACCATATACACATTGATACGATTTACACTTAAGTTATCATGTTATTAAATATTCCAAAACTTTAAAAGGGGAAGTAGAGTTATAGTAATTTTGAAGGAATATCATTGAATTTTGTATATTTCAATTACACCTTTTTTTTGGCCAAAGCAGGAAAAAATCTCTAATACTCTAAGCTATAGGCTTAGTAGCATCCTTAGATCTACCTTGACATGCAATTGCATCATTGTGTATAAACAAAATGCAAGGACCTGTAATAATCCATCAGTGGTTCATAAGAGACAAACTTCCACTTCTATTAGATGTCTATGGATCTTGGGCTCTTAACATATTTCCTTACGTCTAAGAAAGACAAGTTCTTAACTAAATAAAAGTAGTTAAAAGTCTTACTCCAAAACCAAAAGACAATTTCAAATAGTATTTATATAATGATCATTACTAACGCTACTTCTAATAAAATTATATACTTACTTACAAGTTATAATACTTATAAATATTTTTTATCTTTGAAGTTTTTTATTGTTTTATAGTTGATGTTTATAAATTGGGAGATGTAAAGACCTTTATTTTATTCCTTAAAGAAAAGTATTGTTAATTGGTAATAAAATGTTGAGTTCAAGAAAAACGATTGAATAGAGATGAAATTTAATGATTAATAATTATACATTTACTTTTATTTTAAAATGGGTGGGAGTATTTAGTAAGGTCCTAAGAAATAACTTTAAAATGATGTTTTGTTTTTTTTTATTTTTAATTTTTATCCATAATAATTTGATTCACATAATTATTTAAAAATTGAAAAATATTTATTGAATATAAATTAAAATTAAATAAAAAATATTTTATTTTTTATTTTTATCATAATAATTTGATTTATATAATTATTTAAAAATTAAAAAATATTTATTAAACAAAATTTAATAAAGAAAAGTTATATAATTAATTACTTTTGATTTTAGTAATAGGATACAACGAAACTTTCTTGTATTTATAGTAATTATTCAGATTTATCAATAAAACATTTTTTTTAAATCAATCACATCTCATCCCACCTTAGGGATAACAAAGGAGAATCACATCTCATCCCACCTTAGAGATAACAAAGGAGAAGCAAACCTTGAACCTCGTTACAAAATTGTTATAATAATAGATAATGTTATGAAATATAATTTTAATAAATTAAAACAAAAGTATTAATAACAATTCACTACTTAAACTAACTTTTTAAATCTCCTAACCAAATCTTTGACAACTGAAAATTGAAGACCATTAGTATGTTGTATAGAGTAAACATATTGGAATGCTTAATGATTTTTTTGGATTTTATTACAATGTTGTAATGTTTAAGTATAACTATATATATCATTTAATCTTTTCCAGTGATTTATTGTCATATAGCACTGATTTGAGCTAATAATAATTTTACTCTATTGAGTTTATAATGCTAGAACAATAGTATGATACATGAATAGTTGAAGTTTTTGTGGATCGACAAATTATGGGTTGTTGTAATAATAGTTGCTAATATATCTAATTGTTTGATTTAGAGGTCAGGTGTGCCATCAAGAACCTTGCTACCCTATTTTCTTAGTTATGATGCACATACTACATGGGTTGTTGACTCCTTCGCAATTGTTTATGTGGAAGGCGTGCTTCCTAATGACATACATGGTGGTCAACATGAAAGCAAGTCACATCATGCAAGACCTAAAAACCCTTCATTGTCACCATAAAAAACCCACTGACTGGATAAAACCCATAGAAACATACATAAGAAGGCAAAAACAACATATGCAAAGAAGGTGAAGGAAACTAGATGTATTAAAAACAATCCCCTCAATGTTACAACATGTAATATTAGAGTCAAGCCCTAAATTATAAAATTATAAGGATGATAACACTAAAGGAAAACAAATAATATTAGCTTACAACTATCAAACTATTTCTTTACTAATCAAGAGATAGAGAGTAAGCTCGTGAGACATAGTACAAAGGTGCAAGCCGACTTCTAAGAAGCATAAAACATGATAGGATGTCACCAATCCCTAAAATATGTAGGAACATGAAAGCAAAAGCTGAAGTAGAGAAAACCCAAGACATCCCTACTACAAATGGTTGTAAATGATTACATGTGTTATGAAGTATGTACACATCTTGCATACATTGTAAAGAGAGATGGATGGTTGAGATGGATTATTGTACCATTGATATTAATGACTAGGATAAATTAGATCATCATCTACGTGATATTTCTCATAAAAAAATTATTTTGGCGTAAATATGGAATCACCATAAGTGTGAAAAATTGTTGGTTGACATTGATGAAAAACAAATTAGGAAATTAGGCATTATGAAAAGAAGGTTGTACATGAATAATGAAGGAGAGGAAAAGGTTATTGTGGTAAATATGCTAGATCATACCTTAGATGATGACTCAAAGAGAGTTTTAGAATATTGTTTGAACTTTGCCACTGGACCTAGGAAGATCATGTTGAAGAATTGGTTTGTAGCACCAAAGAAACAATGAAGGATATCCCAAGTGATATAGTAAAATAAATGAGATAGGACTACACGACAACAATCAAACATGCCAAGTCACCAAAAATGAATATTGATAAAGGAGAAGTGACCACCTTGAATAAATTGAAAAGGATAGGTATACGATTGTTCTAGATGGGCAATCCAAGGGATCACTCAAGATTGTAATTATTTAAAAAAAAATCCCAAACCTTATCAAATTTACCACAATTTTGCCAGACCTAAATGTTGATCTTCGGGGTGGGACGACTTTTGAGTCTCTAGTCTTCCAAATGCATGATGCTCTATTATGAACACAATATATATAGAAATAGATATAATTAATAATAATTAAACACATTGTAAATCAAAAGTCATGTCTTATCTAAAGGACATGTCTATTCATGAAAGGGCACCCCATGTGAAGATATATAAACATGCCCTCGTTCTCATTGTAATCATCTCATATTTTCACACACACACACACACACACACACACATATATATAATCTATTGTCCTTATGGATATCTTTATATTCCAAGTATTTTGGATATTTACATAGTGAACCAGGTTGGTTCACCACAGTGGTACCAAAGCTTCGTTACTGGTCCTGGCCATTGGCCATATAGGCTTCTAGCCACACTAAAAAATATTCAGAGTTTCTCTGATCTTCGGGTCATATTGAGCACACGTTGTCATTGGCCATTCATCACACAAGTTTATGTTAGAAGAAAAGGAAGAAATACTATTTAGGCTTCAAAAGTTAGAAGAAATTAGGAAAAAAAAAGAAGAGGAGAAAAAAAAAGGGTTTTCGTAAAGGAATATAAGTGCACACCAAGAAAAGGTGATTTAAAAAAAAAAGTTCCAACACCAAGAAAAAGTAATTAAAAAAAAAAGTTCCAAAGAAGTGGAAAAGTGAATATTTTATTTTACCTTTGGAGATTTACCTGCCCATGGTTTTGGAAAACCATTGGCCCATGGTATTCCATACCATATATATGTGTGTGTATTTATTTCTAAAGAACTATACCATAGGGTCGCGTTTCTTGAGACCTAGCCACCACTAACAAATAGTCAAGAATATAAAAAGGAGTATTTAAAGTCTCCTAAGATATTTAAAATTTTTAATTGGTGAAGTATTTATAAGTTGAAAAAGAAAGTATATAGAAAATTATTTTAAGAATATTAAAAGGGAAAGTGATAAAGTTTAAAGAGTTATTACTAAATTTTATTTGAGGATCTTTTGCATTCAGTACATTTTCGAAGAAGTACGAAGTGAACTATGACAACTACAAATAATCCTACATTTTTGGCAAAATGTCCATTTTGTGCAATGGTGTTTAATTTTCAATAACCCTTTAGAAATCAAAATTTTAATTGCACAAATTGTCGAAAACCATTTATTCTAACAGAATATCAAAATGACTAAAAGAAATTGGAAGACGAACTAGCATATTATAAAGAGACCAATAGAAATTTACAAAATGAAGTTGTCATGGAGAAACTTAAGAGTAAATTGTATCCTTTCCAAGCAGAACGTAAGGAGGAGTTGCATGCACAGATTAAAGACGAGAGAAAAAAATATGACAAGACCTTACTAGAACAAAATCAAGAAATCGCTTTCCTAAAAGATCAAAATCAGAAGTTAGAACAAGCTAATCAAAATCTTATTAAGAAATTATCATAGAAATATGAAGAGAATGGTTGTTTAAAGAACCATAACCAAAGCTTGGTTGAACAAATCAAAAAGTTGAAGAACGATAAAAAAAAATAGGCGAAAAAATGAAGAAACCTCGCATTTAAAAAACCTTAATCAAAGATTATTGGAACATATTAGAATGTTGAAAGAGGAAGAATCGGGGAAGGAAGACAAGAACAAAGTCGAAAAAGTAGATAAGGAAGAAAACTCATGCCTAAAAATCCATAATCAAAGTTTACTCACCCAGATTAAGAAGATAAAGAGTGATAAGAAGACGATACAAGATAAGTTAGAACAACTTATCAATAAGGAATCATTGGTAGATAAAGAGACAATGGCTGAACCTATGGAACTACAAAAGTCTTGAAATGGAAAAAACCTAATGGTGGATAAAGCAATTAACACAGACCCGGTTAACTTTACAGCTCAAAGAGATTCACTTGATGTAAAGAGGTCTTCACATGTCGAAGTAGAAACAAGCCAGGGCTATGAAGAAGACTCAATTCCAAGTGTTAATCAAGAAGAAGATACAAGTACACGAAGTAAAGATCAGGTTGCAAGGATGCCTTATAGGCATCCTAATCACAAAAATTGATACTTCAACCAATCAATGTTTCCACATAAACAAATGAAAAATATGTCAAAAATTATTACCTCCATTACAAATGATGCTCAAGGTAGAAGTTATCATGGGAGTCAAAATACATCAAATTGTCTACAAGAACCCCATAAAATCCCCATTGTGCATAAGATCTATTTAAGGTGGGCAAAATCCCTTACAATTCGATTGTTCTACACAACGCTTAGAAGATCATATCGTTTCAAGTCCTCAACGATCACTAATTTAGGAATAAAGAATAAGGAGACGGTATTACAAGCCAGCGCAAGAGATAAGTCTTCCATAAGTATGCTTTGAGAACAAAGCATTTTTAAGGGGAAGACAATGTTATGAACACAATATATATAGAAATAGATATAACTAATAATAATTAAATATGATAATTAAAGACATTGTAAATCAAAAGTCATGTCTTATCTAAAGGACGTGTCTATTCATGAAAGGACACCCCCTGTGAAGATATATAAACGGGCCCTCGTTCTCATTGTAATCATCTCATATTTTCATATACATTTATATATATTATTTATTGTCCTTATGGATATCTTTATATTCCAAGTATTTTGGATATTTACATAGTGAACCAGGTTGGTTCACCACATGCTCTAAACAAGATTTACAATGGTCTAAAGAACCACTAAAACAGAGTTTGTATGCAAAAGTTATGTCCCTTGGAAATTGATGTACCAACTAGGTCCTCAAGGTCCACATTACTTTTTCCACCTTAGCTCCTATAATTAGGGTTTTTGCCTCTTAGTGTTTCTAGAATTATGAAATAATGTAGTTTTAACCTCTTAATATGAGATTTTTGCGAATAAAGATAACCATAGATATCTTCTTAGAGCTAAACTACATCATTTTAACTATTTGTATTGCTATGTACATTATAGTGTTTTTCACTAGTTTATTCATTAATATAAATTTATTTTGATTATAATATAAGTTGCGATTGTGTTTGTGTTACTTTTGCAGTATTACATGTTTTTTCATTTCATTCTTAAATTAATTCAAATAAATTATGGTGCTCAAAGTGGATAATGGAAACACAAAAGTGGTTATAAACACTAAAGAATGTGATAAAAATATATATAAACAAAAAAATGTACAAAATATTAGATGGTGAGCTAAGTAATGAACAATAATGTAAAAAAAAATGTGATTAATGCATCATTAAAAAAATGTGATTGATTCATAACTTAAAGAAAGAGCGTGTGCTAAAGAACCCCACTAATATGCATATCTATGGGCTTCCCAAGCTCCATCAAAAGTATATTCCTTTAAGATCCATTGTGAATATTATCGATCTCCATTGTACCACTTGTGAAGTTTTTCACCAATAAACTAATTATGTCTTGTTGGACATACACACTCCTTTGTTAAAGAATACTTAAATTCCAATAAAAAAATCAAGGAAATGAGGGTAGAACATATAGATATTCTAGTCAATTTTGATGTGTCTCCCTTATTTGCAAAGATTCCAATGGAGGAATTCCTTATTTGCAAAGATTCCAATGGAGGAATTGATGGAATTGATAAGTGATTCAATGAATGATGACCTAGAAATCTCAATAATATTATGATTGAAGTACACTTATTTGCAAAGATTCCAATGGAGGAATTCCCTATTTGCAAAGATTCCAATGGAGGAATTGATGGAATTGATAAGTGATTCAATGAATGATGACCTAGAAATCTCAATAATATTATGATTGAAGTACACTTATTTTAACTTTTGAGGGGTCTTTTATAAGCATATCTAAAGAATCATGATGGGAACTCAATTATCCTTTGTATTACAAGTCTTATATGGAGAACTTTCCTTTATAAGCATATCTAGATAATCATGATGGGAACTCAATTATCCTTTGTATTACAAGTCTTGTCTTATATGGAGAACTTTGAAATTGAAATGGTTTTTAGTAAAGCTTAAGGAATATAAGTGATTTATGGACAATACTAATATAATTTGGCTTTTCATGAAAGGGAAATCTTAAATAGATTTTTTTTTATCTTTTTGATCACTGAGGTAATTAAAATGAGAATAAACAATTCACAATGGAGGTGGAATAAAACAAAAGCATATTTTTTTCTGGATTTTTTTTCACCAAAAAGGATAATGACTCTTTGGCCTATTAGGTTTATAGAAAGAGAAAGCATACTAATCAATATTTACATGTAGATTTACATCATTGTCTTGCTAAAGCATTAGGTGTTATTAACATTTTAGCGAGTAGGATTATTAGGATCTTTGAGAAAGATCATTTGGAGCAAGAATAAGAACACATGTCGTAGGTATTTAGGAAAATGGCCATGATGAAAAGTAGATTGATGAGGTTGTAATAAGAGATAAGGATGGGACCTCCTTGACAAGACATGATGAGTAGGAGGATAGGAAAAATATTATATTTACTTTTCCACAGTAAAAATATCATATTTTTTTTTCTAGGTTACTATGCACAGGGAAAACCTCCAGGTACTTCCACTCATTTAGAGGATGGTACCTAAGGTAAACCCCAGATTCTTTAGGGCACGAGGTTAGGTAAACAATAGGGCTTGAATTCGTTACAACAATATACTCAATATGAGCTCAACATGCCACTTACAATAATGGAACCTAGGTGAGGAGGATAACACTCAATCCCACAACCACTAGATCCAGACCTAATTAACTAAAATATTGTATTTAATTACATTTAAGGAAAACCAAATAAATAATGAGGATATTAAGAAAAGGAAAAATTAAAGTCACTCCCCACCCCAACACTATAAAAGACTTGGTCAATAATTCTAAACATCTATTAGATCCAAAGAGCAATAAGGGCATATATGTCATCTTGTGCTCTTAAGGGAAGCTATATATTGAAGAAATTCATAGATTGTTTAGGGAAGATTAAAAGAGGATAATGCAAACATTAGACTAATAGAATTTAAAAAGTAGTTCTAGTTGATCATTCTTACAATTCTATCCTCTATATGTGTTTGGAAAAATAACAAAATAATTACTAGTGTGGACTGCTACATGAAAAGGAAAATCATTAGCATGTGGCTCACTACTCCTTATACACTAAGTCATTTACCACCTATGTATTTTGCATTTAGGATATAGATTTTATTCTAGGTGTGTATTAGATTATATTTTTCCTTATCTTATCATTATCTCTTGATGAGGTGTAGATATGACAATAAATATAGCTTAAGAGGTGGTTACACCCATGTACTATATATTTGTATCATTCTTGTGAAAATAATTGAACATGTTATGTTTTTTCCATCATTTCTTATGTTCTTCTTTGTTTGCGTATGTGCTAATTGTTAGTTTTACAATTAGCTTCATTTCTTTCAGAAATAAGATAGTAACTTGAATTTGATAAATTTATGAACAACATTAACAAGGAGGAGAGTTCAAAGTTAAGAAAATCTTAGAGGCCTATAATTAATATTCTTCATAATAATGTTGTTAAGAGAACATACATATTGGGTTATAATATTATTCTTGTTTTATGTTGTGCCAGGCTTCACATCATATTTGGTTGACATGCACTCATGAGGAATGGAATTCATATTTATACAATGCTAGTGGACTATTGGCTACCATATGCATATCATTTATTAATGATGGTGTTGGTGATAGGATCAAAACACCATGGAAAGTGTGAAATCAAATTTGATTTTCTAGTGTATCTTTATACATCTATGTTTGAAAAACATCAATATTAACCAAGACATTCTCATTTTGGTCTTCTCCAACTTCTATTATTTATGGGTTCTGGGCTCTCACTAGATTTTTGAGTAGTCCTAGACCTCAACTCATCACCTTTTATGGTTGACCCCTCTTCTTGTTCATAATATTATCTTGCTACAAGGACCTCTTTTTCAGCCTTAACGCCCTTGGCCCTAGTTCTTGATGATTTTTTTGTTGTCTTGGGATATCCTCCCTTCGAGGATCTCTTCTTAGCGCTATTGCCTTCTCATGGGATATTCCCTAGTTAAATGCTCCCTCCTCATGCAACCCTTTGGTGTAGTATCGTCGATAAATAGTGGGTGCCTTAGGTAGTACACCAAGATGGAATTACCTAAGGTAACGTGCCACCATAGTAACCCTTCTTCTTGGAGGATCCACTACATTCATGTGGCCTTGACCGTCAATAACCATTTCATGCAACCACCTTAGACCTCACAATGTTTGGCACATGGAAATATCACCCACAATGTCACCTAGTAGAACATAGACACATCATACCCCTTGACACATAAACCAAATTTCCATGTGACCTTTGGGATGTGGACTTATGCCATGAAGACTTGACACCTTACATGCTGGAAGGAAACTGACTTGTCACCCTTGACATGTTATCTTGCTACTATGCATCAAAATTTTCCAATATGCAATATATTTTTTGAAAAACCATTGAGGAACACAACAATCCAACATAACCCTTAGGGAATGTTGTAATGCGACATAACCATTCAAAAACACAACCAGTCAACATAATCCAATGCGACAATGTGACATAACCATAAAGGAACATTGCAAGTCGACATAACTCAATGTGCAATGCGACATAACCATGGAGGAACATAACAAGTCGTCATAACCCAACCAAGATGAACATCGCAAAATATATAACCATATTATAAACCTCTTACTATCACAATACACCATGATATTGAAGTCAACCTCTTAATGTCACAATGTGACATAACCCTTGATGAACACCACGATACAACATAACCATTAAGGAATGAAGCAATTTGACACAAGTCAATCAAGATAAATTTTGCAATGAAACATAGCCATTAAGGAACATCACAATCCAACATAACCCTTCAGAATTGTCAGAATTTGACATAAGTTAATCAAGATCACTGTAGCAATGTCACATCACCATTGAGAAACATCACCATTTGACATAAACCATATTTTTATGTCTACATGGTCTATTATAGTTAAAAGTAGTGAATGTGGTCATCCATGGTCAACCATAATCAACCACAATCAAACATGTAGCCATGGTAAACCGCAATCAAACATAGTCAACCATGGCCGACCAAACTCAATCATTGTCAACCATAGTCAAATGTAATCAAGTATTGCCATTGATAGTCAAACATGGTCAAACATGATAAGCCACGGTCAACCATGATCAATCATGGTCAAACATCCCTAAATGTAAACCAATTATGTGTTCATAAACTTTGTTGTTTACTTGTTCGATGCCCCAAATGCATAATTGAGTTAAGGATGTGATTTAAACATGATCAACCATAGTCAACCATGGTTAACCATAATTGCCTTGAAGAATGTTGTAATGCAACAAATCATTGAGGAACATAACAATTTGGCATAAGTCAACCAAGATGAATGCCACAATGTGACATAACCATCAAGGAACATCACAATCCAACATAGCCCTTGGTGAATAATGGAACTTGTCACTAGAAAACACATTGGATTAACAATTAACTGGCAGTTGAAGTCATCTTGAAGTTGTGGCAGATCAACATATTACACATTACACTTACTTAACTACCAATAATTAGCATGCATGTGAAAGCTTCGGCCTTGAACTCGACCTATTCAATGATACTGTCTTGCTTTCTGATGGCCATGTTGTGTATCAGGGTCCTTGTGATGATATGCTCAAATTCCTTGAAACATAGTCAAACATCCCTAATTGTAAACCAATTATGTGTTCATTAACTTTGTTGTTTGCTTGTTTGATGCCCCAAATGCATAATTGAGTTAAGGATGGGCTTTAAACTTGGTCAACCATAATCAAACATAGTTAACCATAACTAACTTTGAATAATGTTACAGTACAACATAACCATTGAGGAACATATCAATTTGACATAAGTCAACCAAGATGAATGACAAAACGATTAAGGAACATCATAATCCAACATAACCCCTATGGAATGTTACATGGGACATAACCATTGAGGAACATATCAAGTCGACATAACTCAATGTCACAATGTGACATAACCATTGAGGAACATAACAAGTCAACATAACTAAATTTTGTAATGCGCCATAACCATTGAAGAACATAGCAAGTTGACATAACTCAACCAAGATGAACATCACAATAAATATAGCTATATTATAAACTTCTTATTATCACAATCCAACATGATATTGCAGTTAACCTCTTAATGTCACAATGCAACATAACCCTTAATGAACACTACACTATAACAAAATCATTAAGGAATGAAGCAATTTGTCATAAGTCAACTAGGAAGAATGTCACGATGAGACATAACCATTAAGGATTGTTGCAGTCCAACACAACTCTTTAGAATTGTTGCAATTCGACAAAAGTCAGCCAAGATCAATGTTGCAATGTCACATCTCCATTTTGGAATGTCACAAATCAACATAAGCCATATTTTTATGTCTACATGGTCTATTATTGTTAATAGCAGTGAACATGATCATCCATGGTCATCATGGTCAACCATAGTAAAACATGATCAACCATAGTCAACCACCATCAAACATAGTCAACCATGGCCAACCAACCTCAATCAAACTCAATAATTGTCAACTACAGTCAAACATTGTCAACTATTGTCATCAAAAGTCAAACATGGTTAACTATGGTCAACCACGATCAATCATGGCCTATTATAGTTAATAGTAGTGAATGTAATCATCCATGTCATCATGGTTAACCATAATCAACCACAATGAAACATGATCAACCATGGTCAACCAAGAGATCAAACATAGTTAACCATGGCCAACCAAACTCAACCATAGTCAAGCATTATCAATTATTGTCCTTGACAATCAACCATAGTCAAACATGGTTAACCATAGTCAACCATGATCAATCACAGTCAACCAAACTCAACCATAGCCAAACATGGTTAAACATAGTCAAACATCCCTAAATTAAACCAATTTTACTTTCATTAACTTTCTTGTTTACTCGTTCGATGACACAAACACATAATCAAGTTAAGGATGGGTTTTGAACATGGTCAACCATAGTCGACCATGATTAATCATAATTAACCATAGTAAACCAAAGTTGGCCAAAGTCAAACACGATAAACCAATGTTACCCATATTCAACCATTATTAGCTATAGTGAAGCATGGTAAACTGTAATCAAACAAGGTCAACCATAGTCACCATTGTTCAATCATTGTCAACCATGACCAAACTTGGTCGACCATTATTCTAAAGGAGTGAAGCAAATCTTTTTATTGTTCTATAACTTTGTTAAACTTACCTTTGAAAACCACCAAACTTTGAAGAAGATGAAATTAAAATCACAGAGAAGGTTCAAGCCTTAAGCTAAATGTTGCATTATCATATAAACTCAACAAAATCATATGAGATTTATTAAAAATTCCACTCAAACCTCCCCATGGGGCTCTTCCAAAAATGACTACACTGGGAAGAACTTGAGGGAAAAATCATTGTAAGTAAGAGCTCTCAACTCTCTCACCAGAAGGAAAGTGAGAGTCCATGCACAAATTTTTAATCTCCTCACTATCCACATATTTTTTTTAATGGAAGACCCCGAGCATCTATCCCGATTTGAGGGAGCTACTTCAATGGAGACATTATTTTGGCCCTTGGAAGTAGCCACCGATTTTTAAAAAAGGTATAGAATTATAGATCATGGGTGTAGTGAAACTATGATGGAACTAAAAAACAAAAAGGGAAAAGATAAAACGCGGTTTACCATGTTGGAAGGTGTGATATACTCATGGTCGAGTACATGGCACCCGCACCTACGATGATGAGAGATGACCAGACAAAACAAAACAGAGAACATCAAACCTAAGTTACAACAAAATATCGCCTATGATGTTGAATGTTATGATATATACATTGTATATAAAGCATCGTAAGGTGGTGGTACTGATGGGATGGGAGCCAAACTTGGGTTTTGTAATATTGGATGGTGCGCTCAGTGCTCCTATAAGCACAATGTGAAGGAAGAATGCAGTGCAATGTGGGTTATGATGTTGAACGGTGTGGATATACAGTGTATACACGTAGTCATCAGTTGCAGAAAGGGGTTATGATGTTGGATAGTGTGGACTGTCAAGGTGTGTATGCATAAATTCCGGTGCAGAGTACGGTTGTGATAGACGAGGTGAAAAAACTAGAGAGATACCTTTGATTGTGATATATACAGTGTATATATAATATTAAAAGGATGTATGACATCTCGTGATGGGAGACAAAAGGGAGTCTGGGTTTTGTGATGTTGAGCTCAGTTCTCCATTAAGTACAACGTGGAGGAAGAATATAGTGAATTGTGTGGGTTATGATGTTGAAGAGTGTGTATATGTAGTCATCAGTGCAAACAAGGGTTATGATACTGGATAATGTAGGTTGGCAAGGTGGGTATACATATACTCTGGTGGTACAGTTGGGTTGTGATGAGTGAGGTCAAAAACTCACAGAGATGCCTCTGATTGTGATAACAAAGATATGGTTGGGTAGAAGAAAGAAGAATCACAGTGTAGATAGGTGTATAGTTCTGAGTTCTGACTTGTGGTAGAAGAAAAGCTGAAAGAATATATGGAGTTCATAGAGGAAGGATTCAGAATGGAATAGACAAACAATGTTCATCCTGTTGCATGTATGCAAGAGAATTGATGGACAAAAACAGTCTGATATTGCATTTGTTGGGGTTGAAGAAATAAGAACAATGGAGGGATTTCGAAATGCGACAAACATAACAATGTGCATCATGGTCCATGGTCCAGGTATACAAGACGGTTGATTGACAAAAAATCTGATATTGCAGTCCTTGTTTTGATTTTTGGGGTTGAAGAAGTTAGAATTAAGAGTAATTGAGATACTGTAGATTTCTGGTGCAATCATGGGTGGTTGTACAGTCAAAGTTTCAAATATACCACTAGCTGTTATTGCAAAGGAGCTGGTGGAGTTCATGGAGGGCATTGTGGGTAAGGATAGTGTTTATGCTTGTGAGATCAGGACTGAAAGAGCAAATTGGAAGTCCAAAGGATTTGGCAGGATCCAGTTTGATAACGCTGATGCGGCGAAAGAGGTATGCAGGCTTTCCCAATTGGGTCTTCTCTTGTTTCAGAAGGATAGGCTTATTGCTTGCTCAACAGATAAGGACATTGTCCCCAAACCAACTTACTCTGTTCACGGAGCAGAGCTGCTTGTGGGCTGCCGTGTGTTTCATAATGCCTTATGTGTGTTATGGTCTGCAAGTGATGTCGTTGCTGAATTTGCATTGGAAAGGGGGAAAATTCACTTCTTTGTTCGTGAGAGTGGGGTGGAATATAAGTTGGAGGTTGGTTTTCAGGACATTGTTCAGAGTTATGCTTGCATTTTGAAAGAAAGGAGGACAGACGCTATTTTGGTACAGGTATGCTTGCATTCCTCATATATCTTCTTCATTTATTTATGTCAGTTGCATCTTAAGCCGGATAAGGTGAGGCACGAAAATTTTGCAATAAGCTTCCATTTCCCTTATCATAATGCTTTCATTTTGCATCTGTCCATGCCATTATGGGTGTCTTATTGCGATTTATAGTTGGGCAGGATTTGTTTAATGCCAGACTTTGCTTTGGTGGTGAAAGTCTAAGCTTTATTCTCTTGTATTACTCCTTTCTGTACTTGCGTTCACTGCAGAACAATCAATCTTTTTGAGAAACTGGTTCTCCAATAATGCTGTTTTGTAGATTGGTTTGACAGATACCATATGATTCAAGTTGCAACAGGCCATCACATGGTTCGGTGTAAATGTCTAGATATTTAATTATGTTGGGATTTCTTGTATGTTTCATCTCGATATTCAACTCTTGTTCATTCAAACAAATCCGGGGTTTCTCATTGGAGGGTTGTTTGCATCAGGCTCTCAAGGAGCCCGGTGGAAACTTTGTCAAACTGCTAACCATCGAAAAGTTAGAAGGTTAGTTTCAAGTTTCAACTCACCAAGATGGAGGTAAATGAAAGAGAGATCTTTGTCGTTTGTCCATAGGTTCAATTCCATAATTTTGACAGATATTGAAGGGGTTATTTTACCCACCGTTTTTTCTTGCTTAAGCACTTCCCATGCGATTGGATGTGGTGAATTTGTAAGCATGCTTCTGTGTCTTGCTCCGAAAGTGAAACATGTTCCCAATGCAAAATACTCTGCATTTTATCAAATGGTTAAGGTGGGAACCCCCATAGTGGAAATGGGTGTAGGTAATTTAGTGGTCTCATGTCAAGCTGGAATTTGGAAATCACTGAAACTGGACTTTTACTTTTTGTTTCTGGATTTTGATGATCCGCACCCCTGTGTCATCCAAAATTTTATATGCCAATCACTTGAGCATCAGCATTGTCTGTCATGGCATGAAAGGTAGTGTATCATGTGTTTCTGCAATATTTGCATCATGTTTTTATTCCCTTATTATTTGCTTGAGACTTGCAATAAGGTTGGGATTGACCAATTTTAGCATAGTTGCCTTTCATGTTTGTCCATCAAGTATTTAACATGCAAAATATCCATTTACTCAAAAAACTGGCTATCAGAGGCCAAGCCTGCACATATGTATGACTCTACACAAGTTAAGAATTCAAAACATGTTTCAGGATTTGATACAATGAATCAGAAAATCGAAACATGCTGATGGTATGATCAGGGGAAACAACTTCACTTCCTGTACCATGGATTCAAAAGAGCCCTAAATTAAACTAATGTTTCTGAAATGGCATAAAGAAGTGGAAAAGAAACTTAAAGAAATCAGGTAACTCGTAATGAAATCTTAA
This sequence comes from Picea engelmannii, assembly GCA_009831015.1. Classification (NCBI taxonomy): domain Eukaryota; kingdom Viridiplantae; phylum Streptophyta; class Pinopsida; order Pinales; family Pinaceae; genus Picea; species Picea engelmannii. Next base: position 119,676 of record ML801098.1, on the reverse strand, counting down.
TGTTTAAGCAGATCCAGTATTAGGAAATACACGGCAATATGACATCTTGTAATCGGTATATTGACGGAATGGACGCAAAATAGAAACTCCCTCTGCCACTACAGACCGTTTTTTTGCAAAATACATGTTATATTTACAGAAAAAATGTCTACAAACATCAAAACAATGGTGGAAGGGTATGTACAATGGACTTTGTATCCTCTTCCAAAGAGCTACTTGTTGATATTATGGTAGCTGCGGGAGGTTATTAACCTCCACGTGTAACCTTTGACAAGACTAGAATATTTCGGGAAGCAAGAGAAACCCTAAAACATTGGATAATAACCCTAGAAGACAAGTCGGCTCAAGAGAATATTTAATATTGAGTTATTAGCCTCCAGAAAGAGAAGTCGGCCCAGTCAAGTGAGATAGAGCAGTATAAATAGAGGGGGCTAGAGCTCATTTGTCACTCTCACTCACTCACAACTGCATAAGACTAGTGGTACACAAGTTTGGAGAGGGAGTGCAGCTGCAGTTGCTGCAACTGGTATTTTGGCTTTTGGTTGGACTTTCTGCTTGGTCTTTGGTTATTCTTTGTTAGAAATAGGGAAAAAATGAAACAAGAATGCCTTTTTAAAAATTTTGATTACTAGATCAACATAAAGAATAAAACATACAAACAGATCTGAAGCAAATAAAATTTATGAGTTATGAAATAACTTTTAACTTACCTCCTGAATCAATGAGAGATGTACCTGTCACAAGTGATGTATGCCTCTGTAAGTATGCTCAGATTTAGTTTAGGTTCATAGATCAAACCTCTAGGGTTTGATCTCTGTCAAAGAGAACTGTGGGACAGTTTTGCCATAGATAGGAAACCCCGAAGAAAACAACAATAGTCAGAACAACAAATAACCCCATCAAGAAACCCTCCAATAAACAGTGATAGCATAGGAAGGAGATCTGGACAACAAGGAAATCAACTACAAGCAAACTCTCATACAGATCTGGACAACAAGGAAAACATCCACAAGAAGACCCTCATACAGATATCATCCACAAGAATATCCTCACACAGATCTAGGACAACAAGTAGATCAACGACAAGAAGAACCTCACACAGATCTAGGACAGCAAGTAGATCATCCACAAGAAGAACCTCACACAGATCTAGGACAGCAAGTAGATCATCCACAAGAAGAACCCTCAGATCTGGATAGCTGAGTAAACTCCAACAGCAAACCCCCTTACTCAGAAAACTGGACTGCACACAGAGAAACCCCCACAGGGGACTCAAAATACTCCAAGTGGCAACTAGAGGCGGTATGTATAGCCACGGAGGGTGCCCAGAAAGTAGCCGCGACTCCTCCACACAAAGATTCGTGACCAGAGAGGGGGGTGACAACCATAAGGCAGACTCGATAGCTAGACTAAAGCTGAAGACAAGTCTGACAGCTTGGTGAGGGGTAGATCTGAAGCTGAGGATAGGTCCGACTGCACTTTACACCTTAGAGGAGACACATCCAGCAACAACTCCAAAGAGAAAAACTTCCACCCAATAAAATCGCAGGACTGAAGTTGAAAAACAAATGGGAAGGGCGCACCAATCAAGAGAAAACAGTCACTGAGGTAGCCACAACTAGAGGAGGATGAGAGAGTGAGTGTGTGTAGAATGCTAGGGGGGTAGGGTCTTATTTATAGTTAGGGAGAGGGGTTAGGGCAGTTAAAATTAAAATTAAATATTGACATTTAATTAATACAAATATTAATTAAATTGTCAATTAATAAATTAAAACCCCAATCTCATAAATAAAACCCTAAACACATAAATAAAATCCCCATCAAATAAAACAAGAGGGAAACCAAAACAACAAGGGGTTACTTTTTAAGACAAAGTCAAGGGGGGTTCCATAATGGCAAAACATGTCCACATGAGTCTCATAGTGACCTATAAACTTTATCATCATTGCATAAGGGGGTACATCAACAATGTGGTCATGTCCATCGTCATAGGCACTCCTAGGTCTCATGGACCATCCCGGGAGAGAGGAAGAGGATCACACATCTACTCATCTTGGTATTACACCAAGATCTACCTGGTCAAAGACGAGTTTTCCCCATAACACATCTAAGGTCTTATCCACCAAGGTACAAGACCAAGGATCAACCCATGCATTAAGCAAGGGTTTCCTGGAACACATCCAGGGGCCCTAGACACATCTAGGGACTTATACCAACCACCAAGGAACACATCCAAGGATCAATCCAGGCATTGAGAAATTCCCTGGAACACAGCCAAGAACCTTAGACTCATCTAGGGACTTATGTCAACCACCAAGGAACATATCCAAGGATCAATCCAAGCACCGGACAATGATTCCCTGGACCACATACAGGGGCCCTAGACACATCTAGGGACTTATTGCTTGGTCCAAGACCAAGAAACCCAGTCATATACTGGGGTCCCTCACTAGGGTCATTTGCCATGGCTCTCATTGCTTGGTCTCATACCAAGGAACCCCAGGAGTGTGTTGGGGGCCCTAGTCCACAGCTAGGGTCTTTTCCATCCTCCGGAGAATGGCTCTTGCAGCTGCATTAATTTCAACACTCCCTCTCAACAAGAGAGGCATTCTCAGCAACACCAAGTTTGTCTCGAAAGTACACATACTTTGTCAATGACAGAGGCTTGGTCAAAATATCAGTGGTTTGTTCCGCTGTCAGAACATACTGAATACAGAGAATGTTCTTCTGCACTATGTCTCGAACATAGTGATATCTCATCTCAATGTGTTTGTCATGAAAACACAGGAATCACTAAGAGCTTTACACAGCTCTGGTTATCGCAGTGGATTACTGTGGGTTCCAACTCATCACTGAACAAATCTGAGAGTAGCTTTCTGATCCACGCTGCTTCTTTACATGCAGCATTTGCAGCAATCTATTTTGCCTCTGTAGTGCTCTAGGCTATGGAGCCCTGTTTCTTGCTGGACCAGGAGATCATAGTTGAACCCAAGCTGAAACGATATCCATAAGTACTCTTCCGGTCCACTGTACTGCCCATCCAATCTGAATCTGTTTCCATGAAGCATTACACCTCCACTGAAGTGTATCTAAGCCCATAGGCTATAGTCCCCCGAACATATCTCAGAATATGTTTAACAACAACCATATGAATATGCTTCGGTTCACACATGAACTGGATGAGGGCATTCACTGCATGATAAATATCCGGTCTGGTATGTATAAGATACATCAAGGACCCAATGAGGTCTTCTAGATCTGAAACTGTAGCTTGATCTTGTAACTTCTTCAGTTTAGAAATCATCGGTGTGGATATGGACTTATAGTCCAACATGCCAAGTCTGCGGAGCATATCAACTACGTACTTGCTCTTGTGAGAGAAAAATTTCACTTGGTTTCTGCCAAACCTCTAAGCTCAGAAAATAATGTAAAAGACCCAAGTCTTTCATTTCAACTTCTGTTGAAAAACTCCCTCTTAGTCTGAGCTATCAATATTTTCCTTTCCTGTAAGGAACAAATCATCCTAAGATAATAGGATGATTCTGTACAATCTTTATATAAAGATTGGAATCTGCAATACTCTTGGTGAACCCAAGACTCTGTAGAGAAACTATGAATTCTTCCATACCAAGCTCTCAGAGCTTGCTACAATTTATGGGATTCTTTCCCATGGATTACAAACCCCTCAGAATGTTCGATATAACCTCTTGCTCAACTTCATCGTTAAGAAAATCAGTCTTAACATCTATCTGGTGAAGTTTCCAAATCAGAAACTGCGGCAAGAGAGGTAATGATCTTGATGGAAGCAATCTGGCAATAGGAGTAAGGATCTCATCATGGATAATCCCTTCTATCTGAGAGAAGTCACAAGTCACAAATTCAATCTCAATACTGTCATCTGCTATATGTCATGGCCTAACTCACATACAGGGATTGCTCCCTCTGAGTCTCATAAAATGTCTGCATCACTGTATGTGTCAACTGGCTCCCTCTGAACCCACAAGATCCTATGACTCTGATCTGGTGTCATATCTCTGCAAGATGTACTTGGTGTCGGTACCAAGTTTAATATGAAAAACTGAGTCAGACTTTTACCAGATTATGCTTCTGTCATGTGACCTCATAAACTGCAGGATACATATAACAGAAAACAAGCAGCTTTATTGAGTTCTTAAACTAGCTTGGGCTGAAGACACATGTGCTTTGCAGCCTGCTACTAACTGTAGTTATCTGGGGCATCTTTGTGTATGCAGTAACTATTAGTTCAATAATTGTCCTACTAGCTTGATGTCTATGCAGGACCCCTTTTTATAAGGGTTTGGTTCCTAATCAGAGTTACTTAAACTGATCAAAGTGAACTTGAACACAATCTCAAGGAATCTACAACAGAAAACCAAGGATCCACCAAAAATAAAGAACACTAGCCTCCAGATTCTCCTAATAGGAAATCTCTCTCAACTAGCATTGGTCACTCCACCAATAATCCAAACAAGTTTACTTTGGCATCCAAACTCGCATCCCACAAGTGTACAAGAGAATAAATAAGAAAGTCTTTCACTATCCCCGGCGAAGCCGATTCTTTTAGACCTTTTCTAAACAACATTATGTTGATAACATGTTTATTAACTTTGTAGGCAATTAAAATTGAGTCAATGCCTCCATGCTCTAAATTTGGAATCAACACCCTGGCATCCACATTAGAAAAAGGAAATCAATTAAATAAGACTATCTTCTATTGTGATGTTATTCTCAAACCAAAAAAATGCCATCTGTCAAGAACCATAGTAGTGAGTTTGTGGTTGCCTTTCTGGTGAATTTAATTTCATCAAGGATGATTAAAAATGCAAGTTCTTAACCATTCAATAGGAGTACAAAGATCATCTATTCTCTTCTCCAACTAGAACCATCTGAAGCTAAGTACCCAATGAATGTCTCAGCAGAAAATGTATCATTCTCCCCTTAAGCAATCTAAAGAGACCAACTGCGAGGAGCTTCTATATTTTTGTCATTGATAATTATTGGTTTTCTGTTAAGACTTGACTACAACACTTGTTCTGATATTCAACTGTTAGAAGTACATTAAAGATGAGGGCAACAAGTTTAACCTATGGCTGGTGGTATCCTATATCTTTCAGTAGATAAGGAAACATTTGCTATAACTGGTTGTGGAAGTATCCAACGATATAGAGTATAAATGGAAGATTCCCGGTATGTAAATCAAACCCACAAGAGACCATTTTCGGGGCTGTTTTGGCCATCAGTAAAAGGGGATTTGACAACAAGGTTGTAGACAACAATCAATGTTATCTTCAACAGATACCATGCCTCATCAACATACGGGCATGCATTTCAATGTCTTGGAACAATTGAACAATGATTTAAGGTTGAACAAGGGGTCACTGTTGGGATAGATAACAAGCCTGTTTTCTTTGCATATTTGACTGAGAATCAGTGCCACCTTTGCACTTTTCCAGCATACAGTTCAGATTTGAATCTGGAACTCAAGGAAGGATCCTTTACAAGAAGAAAGTGGTGGCTGCTACCATAGCACGAGGACTTACTGGATTGAGATACAAAGCTCCAGAATCTAAATAATGACACCATTCCATGAGCTATCCCACAACAGGTGTTAGGTTGCATGATGACTTGGAGAAGGCAAGTTCCAAGGCTAATACATATAGCTCGATGGTCTATACTGTTGCAGATCAGCAGATGAGATTTACTTATTTGAGGGCAAAGGGTCATGAATAAGCCATCGCAAAATAGCAAACTCTAGGTCCAAGGGATCATCCAACTACCAATCCTCAACATGTGTGCAATAATCCCTGTGCTTCAGAGGTCTGCCATCTTTATTATGTTCCAGGCGTCTAGACACATATGTTTTAATTTGGGTTTCAATGACTGCTGATTAGTAAACCCTAAGAAGTGGATCTACGCAAGCTCAAGTCTGCATCTCTTGAGCTCCTTTCACGCTCTAAGCTCTGATACCATGTTAGAAATAGGGAAAAAATGAAACAAGAATGCATTTTTAAAAATTCTGATTACTGGATCAGCATAAAGAATAAAACATACAAACAGATCTGAAGAAAATAAAATTTCTGAGTTATGAAATAACTTTTAACTTACCTCCCGAATCAATGAGAGATGTACTTGTCTCAAGTGAGATGTATGCCTCTGTAAGTATGCTCAGATTTAGTTTAGGTTTTGTTATCCCCACTTTTTAGGGATAACTAGGAGATCATGTCTCGAGGCCCACAGGTCCTAGACATGGAGTACCGAGAGCAGGATTGACCTGAGCATGGCCCTGGAGGGCCCACCTTTTCTTCTTCCATTGTCTTTGTCTTGTCAGTAGCAGCAACATCCATCACCATTGGCTTGGTCTTGTATCAGAAGAGGTTCTTGCTCCATGAGGTAATTGGTCCAGATATCATGGTATGTGTCACTTTTGATCATTGAAGCCTTTAAATATATGCATCTGATTCCTTTTATCTCTAACGACTGCTTGGATCTTACATCTGCTCACTTGACCATGTTTGGGGGGTTTGACAGGGTGCCCTAGGAAGCTTGTGTCTGTAGGTTTTTGGTTTGCCACTGGGGGAATTTCTGAAAAGCCATCGTTCGCTCCCATCATACTACCACTTTTACATCTTGTTTCCCGCTCATCTATCCCATTCCCCTTGTTCGGGCATTGGGTTGACCTATTTTCAGGACTGCACCTTACCTCGTGGGAAGAAGGGGCTAAAGGCCCAGAAGGTAAAAGCAAGATGGTAAAAGATAAAAGCCTAAGAATAAACCTCGAGATGCTTCGCCCAGGGATCCCCAAGAAAGCAATAAAAGGCTTCTCAGCAAGAAACAAGAGGGACCCAGAAAAATAATAAAACAAGACTTAATTAGAGGATAGGGGTTCTCATCACGAGCCAGCCTATTAGGTTCATGGGTATCTAGCAGTATGACATTGCCACCAACTGGTTACCACGCCAGGGCAATGACTCTTGGTTGTATGGCCAAGGGAAAGGGGGTCTCATCACAAGCCAACCTTCTCATTTCTGCAAAAGTACTTGTGGGTAATGTTGTCAGCGCTGGTTACCACGTCAAGGCAGTGTCCCCTGATTAGCTCTTGAACAAAAAAAGAAAATAAAAGAATAAAAAGAATACAAAGAATAAAGGCAAGAATGGGCTTGGAAAAAATGCATCCATGACAGGTACAACTCGCCTTCTACAAAGGCACCCACAGGTAACACTTATGTGTCCTTGGCCCACACTGCACCCACATGCTTGGACATCCCCTGACCACATCACCTCACTTACATGGCTTGGATGAGGTCTTTCTGGGAACTTTCCTTTTTTTTGTGGACACTAGCCCAATAGGAAGCCTTGTCCTTTTCCCCAGACTTGTATTGCAGGCTTGTGTAACATCTTTGAGCTGTTGATTGATGTATTAGGGATTTTATGCATATGTTTAATAATATTAATGATGAAATGTGATTGACATTGCTATGATCCCTGTGACTGATGAGCCCATGGAGGGCATAGCCTTTGATGTGTAGGACCATACCCGACGGACAGGTACCATTTGGACCGGTACACATGGGGAGATGATTAGTTCGGATCTCCATGGGGCTGAAGAGCCCATCAGATGGATGCTGAGACCCCACCATGGGGAAGAAATGAGACAGAGATGGATAGGTGTCTTGCACCGGAGAAGAAGAGGACATTCCACCAGAGGCACCCCGACAGAGCTTGACCTAGGGGGATTTGCCCTTTTTCAGTGGAACGTTGGCCTTGGAAGGCCTAGGACGTCACCCATCATAGCCATGATGTCATCCAGCAGTATGGATGTTTTGGGAGGCAGACTGGGTAGTATTGGCACTTGTGGCAGGTTGGAGAAGCCCAAGGAGGGATAATGTTTTGCTCCAGGATGCCCCATTTTCCGTAGAAGGGGCTAACGCCTCCCTTAGAGGGGATTCTTATCTCTTTACAGCTCAATTAGAGTTTTAATTTGACAATTTAATGTAAAACAATATGATTTTGATAATTTGGCCTTGTCGGCCTTTTACCTGACCTAAAATGTAAAATTAGGTCAAGGTTTTGTATAAATGAGAGATTTTCACTCTCATTTTTTTAGGACAACTTACTCACTCATTAGTGAGGTCTGATTTTTGCGCCCTATTTTGGGTCTTTGGCTGAATTAAGTGATGCGCACTTGTTGAAGGAAGAGATTTTTGGCATTTATGGTGTTTCTCTTGAAGGAAGGTGTTACAACTAGGGTTTGCATGGTCATTTCTTGGTGATTTGTAAGTATTTCTCTGCAAAACTTTTTAAATGAATGGTTGTAGTTCAATTTCTTGCATTTGTTTATAAATATTGCTGAATCAAAACCCTAGGGGACAAGCACACAAGTAGGTCATTGTCTCATGTCCCCTGATAGAGAAACCTTAAGCCATTGTTGAGGAAAGAAAGAGCCTAGCCTTAGCTACACTCCAATTTCCTCTCCCTATTGCTAGCCGTACTGTTCTGAAGCCAAGAAGAGTGAGACGTCCCTGGCCTAGGTCTACTACACTAGGGTCGTACTCTTTCTAGGGTTTGTTGAAAGGCCTTGCTTTAGCAACACCTCCCTCATCAAACCCTCTTGTTTTGGTTATATTTTGTTATCATTGAGTTAGCTGTTTTTCGGGAAGGAGGAGAGAGCACGAGGCCTTGCTTTAGCAACACCGGAGTGAGCCTCTCTCCCCTAGGGTTCCTATTTTGAGGCCCTGCTTTAGCAACACTTCAAAACTTTTCCCTCTAGTCTTTGAAATCTTGCCTCCATAAACCTGTGCATCCTTCACTTATGACTCCATTAAACCTTAAGGCACTGATCTAAGATCTCAAACGTTGAAGTAGAACTTGATCTAAACTCTCTCAAAGCTTTTGACTTGAAACCCTAACTACACTAACCCTAACTCTAGCTAACCCTACTAACCCTAAGTTGCTGACGTCATTATTGGATATTTCATCTTTATTGCAACAACGTTTTATCTTGTGAGCAATTGAATGTGGTTTTAGGCATAAATTGAGTAAAGTGTTGGTTTATTACATTGAATGCCATATCGTTCTAGCATTTATTGGTGAAGTGACATTATTTTACTGCTATTTTGTAAACATTGACTTCGTCAACATTTACTTTCAAATTGCTTAAATTGAATATCAGATAGTCGTTGATACATATGAAGTACTAACCAAAACCTGCATATATCAGTTTATTGTTGCTTTGTTCTCGGGCAGGGATTCTACTTGGTTACCTTGGTTGGCTATAAGCCGGACTATCTGTTTTGGTGGTGATCTGTGAAGGGGGGAACTTGTCATTGTCTGATTATCCTTTAGCCTCTTCAAAACCCCAGGTCACTGGGGACATCTTCCCTGGGTCTCACCTCCCTAAAGAGAAAGAATCTCCCATCGTGGTGGCATTGGGTGGGATAGGTTCCTGTTACACCAGTTTGGCCTTCTACTTTATAGCCTTTCTTCCTAGCTACAAATTGTGCGATAATAGGTTCATAGATCAAACCTCTAGGGTTTGATCTCTGTCAAAGAGAACTGTGGGACAATTTTGCCATAGATAGGAATCCCCAAAGAAAACAACAATAGTCATAACAACAAATAACCCCATCAAGAAACCCTCCAATAAACAATGATAGCATAGGAAGGAGATCTGGACAACAAGGAAATCAACTACAAGCAAACTCTCATATAGATCTGGACAACAAGGAAAACATCCACAAGAAGACCCTTATACAGATCTAGGACAACAAGTAGATCATCCACAAGAAGATCCTCACACAGATATAGGACAACAAGTAGATCAACCACAAGAAGAACCTCACACAGATCTAGGACAGCTAGTAGATCATCCACAAGAAAAACCTCACACAGATCTAGGACAGCAAGTAGATCATCCATAAGAAGAACCCTCAGATCTGGGCAGCTAAGTAAACTCCAACAACAAACCCCCTTACTCAGAAAACTGGACTGCACACAGAGAAACCCCCACAGGGGAGTCAAAATACTCCAAGCGACAGCTAGTAGCGGTATGTACAGCCACGACGGGTGCTCAGAAAGTAGCTGCGACTCCTCCACACAAAGATCCGTGAACAGAGAGGGGGACGACAACCACAAGGCAGGCCCGACAGCTAGACTGAAGCTGAAGACAGGTCTGACAGCTTGGTGAGGGGCAGATCTGAAGCTGAGGATAGGTTCGGCTGCACTTTACATCTCAGAGGAGACACATCCAACAACAACTCCAAAGAGAAAAACTTCCACCCAATAAAATCGCAGGACTGAACTTGAAAAGCAAATGGGAAGGCAACATCAATCAAGAGAGAACAATCACTGAGGTAGCCGCAGCTAGAGGAGGATGAGAGAGTGAGTGTGCGTAGAATGCTAGGAGGTAGGGTCTTATTTATAGTTAGGGAGAGGGGTTAGGGCAGTTAAAATTAAAATTAAATATTGACATTTAATTAATACAAATATTAATTAAATTGTTAATTAATAAATTAAAACCCCAATCTCATAAATAAAACCCTAAACACATAAATAAAATCCCCATCACATAAAACAAAATCCCCATCACATAAAACAAGAGGGAAAGCAAAACAACAAGGGGTTACCTTTTAAGACAAAGTCAAGGGGGGTTCCATAATGGCAAAACATGTCCACATGAGTCTCATAGTGACCTATAAACTTTATCATCACTGCATAAGGGGGTACATCAACAATGTGGTCATGTCCATCTTCATAGGCACTCCTAGGTCTCATGGACCATCCCGGGAGAGAGGAAGAGGATCACACATCAACTCATCTTGGTATTACACCAAGATCTACCTGGTCAAAGACCAGTTTGCCCCAGAACACATTTAGGGGCCCTAGAACACATCTAGGGTCTTATCCACCAAGGTAAAAGACCAAGGATCAACCCATGCATTAAGCAAGGGTTCCCTGGAACACATCCAGGGGCCCTAGACACATCTAGGGACTTATACCAACCACCAAGGAACACATCCAAGGATCAATCCAGGCACTGAGCAAGGATTCCTTGGAACACAGCCAGGGGCCCTAGACACATCTAGGGACTTATGTCAACCACCAAGGAGCATATCCAAGGATCAATCCAAGCACTGGGCAAGGATTCCCTGGACCACATCCAGGGGCCCTAGACACATCTAGGGACTTACTGCTTGGTCCAAGACCAAGAGCCCCAGTCATATATTGGGGGCCCTCACTAGGGTCTTTTGCCATGGCTCTCACTGCTTGGTCTCATACCAAGAAACCCAGGAGTGTGCTGGGGGCACTAGTCCACAGCTAGGGTCTTTTCCATCCTCCGGAGAATGGCTCTTGCAACTGCATTAATTTCAACATTCTTGCTTGGTGCTCTAACCTTGGAGAAAGGTGCGCTACCTTGGTTGGCTATTGGTCTGCTTCCAGAATTATTCTGTCTGTCAAGGTTAAGGTGTTCGGGGGTGGCCTTTGTGCCTATGGTTGGGTGACAATATTGCTATATTGTCTATGGAAAAACGAGCACATCTCTTTATTTCTAATAGGTTATGGCCCACACTATCTTCAGATAGTCTAACCACTGGAAGATAGATTGGGAAGTTATTTGTTAAGCTCGTTATGGCCCCAGTTACAACTGTAACTAGTTTTTTTGATTATGCAGCTACAACAAACCCTAACCCTTGTGTTTGAGCACTTATTATGAAGCATTTGACCTAATTCCTTGAGATCCTAGTGCGCCCTAGCCTAGCGCACCTCTTGGTACTTTCAGCTAGCAAAAACGTGAGGTTTGAATCTTTGGTCAAAGTCAAAGTCAAAGTGTGACTGGTCAAAGTCAAAGGTTGACTGGTCCAAGTCAAAGTCAAAGGTTGACTTCTTGTCAAGTTTATTTTATGGTGAAAGTTGAAATTTTAGAGTTTCTAGCTTGTATTAATCATTGAATCTTCTGATTGAGTTTCTAATGTCTTCTTGTCAAGATGGTATCTAGTTTCAGATCATAAGACAAGCTGGACGATGCTACAAGGTTTCAAAGGTATGCACTTGTATATGCTATCTAAGTCATATCATCTAGCAAAACATGAATGTGTTTGCAGGGAAAGTACTAGAGATCTTGTCCAAGCTGTAATCTTGGATTCAGTGCATTCAGAAGAACAAGCGCACCCTCTATAGCAGTTGAGGCTTTAGGTTCCAGGTTTGATTAAATTGTTAAGCTTCAAATTTGTGTACATCAAGGGTGATAGTTGCTACATTACAAATTGTGAAAGCAGTGTTTGAAAGATTCTATTATTGCTAGGTGCAATGAATACTCGACTACATATGAATACTGTTGATATAGATGCTTATTGTACTTGTTCACAAGTTGAACTAACATCTCCTCTAGATAGATATTTCTTGTTTGTTCTTGTTGCTCTTGTTCCGGGCAGGTGCCCTTGTGAAATATGTTTGATGAACAATCCTTGCGGAAGCTGTCATAGGAGAAGTTTATAAGGATGACACAACTGCCAGATGGGCAACAATCATAACATATAGAAACAAACTTAAAGAGATTCAGAGGAGTTAGACTCGAAGGAAGTTAGAAATCAAAAGGAAACCAGAACATGCTTGTGACACTTTGTAGAAAGCAAAGAGAGATGCAACAGATAGAAGCATGGACTCTCTCAGATGGAGGGAGCTGATGACAGAATTCCGAAAGAAGAGCATGCATATTGCTCATTCAGGCATGAAGCCAGGATTAGGAAGGAGCTAATCCCCAATGATATGATCCATTGAAGAAAAATCCGTAAAGACTATGAAGTATCTATCCATGTTCTTCATTGAAAGTAGCAGCCATGATAAGCAGTACGTGTTTAGTTTGACTCTAGAAGAAGTCTTCTTTGAAAAGAAGCCTTGAATATCCTTGGTTGTCCATCTACATTTATGTTCCTATGGCAGAAGTTTGGAGCCTTCAGGAAAGAAGGGCATGTAATCTATAGAAGATTACATGGACTCCAACATTGAAGAGAAACATGAGGAAGAACATGAAGATTCCAAGAAAGAAAGAAAGTCAGAACAACCAATTGAACCAGTTTGAACCCACTAGAAGCAGTCAAGTAGAAGGAATGGAAGGAAGCCATGATGAAGAACAATGTATGTGAGAAATTGTGAAAAAGACTTAAGCATTGATAGATACAAGGCGAGACTCAAGGCTAGAGGGTTCTCCAAGAAGGAGGGAGAAGACTATGATGACAGCTTGTTCTCGTAACCAAATATACCTCTACTTGAGCCAGTATATCTCTTGCAGTATCCATGGGTTGGAGTTTACATAAGATGAATGTAAAGACTGTTCTTCTTAACAGAGTAATTGAAGAAGAAGCGTATGTAGAGCAACCTCAAAGTTTTGAGGTATACCAGAAAGAGACCCTTGTATGCAGATGGAAGAAGACCTTATATGGATTCAAGCAAACTTGGTGTAGAGCCTCTCATGTACAACAAAAGCGTGGTGAAAACTTCCTATGACAGAGGAAGTATATTGAAATGGTTCTTCAAGAAGTTCGGGATGATGGATTGCAAATCCATGGAAAAACTCCCATGATGACAGATTTGAAGAAGCTGAGAGACTCTAATCCAGTAGACCCGTCTCTGTTTCGACAGTTGATTGGCTCGTTAATGTATTTGGAGAATGCTCAGCCGAATATTTGTTTTGTGGGATTTTTAAGTTATGATATACAACTGGATGGATTTATCGATTCAGATTGGGCAGGGAGTGCAGATGACAGAAGAAGTGCAACTTGGATATGTTTCAGTTTGAGCTTTTCCATGATGTGATGGACTAGGAGGAAACAAAAGTCTGTTGCACTCAGCACTGCAGAAGCAAAGTATATTGCAACTTGTGATGCTTGTATGGAAGCAATGTGGCTCCGTAAGTTGGTTTCTGGACTATCTGATCAGGTGTTGGATTTGACCGTGATATATTGTGATGATCAGAGTTGTGTGAAGCTTTTAGAGAACCCAGTGTTCCATGAAAAGTAGAAGCACATGGAGATCAAACATTATTTTTTCCGTGATAAATTCCATAGGGGAGAAGTGGTTCTCTAGTATATCTCTACAGATGAACAAATAGCAGATATTTTGGTAAGGCCTCTGTCCAAGATGAAAAGTTTGCGTACTTAAGGGACAAGCTGGGGCTCGTGGAGACGACTTCCTTATTGAAAAAGGAAGTGATTACTCCCAGGTTGGGAGGGAGCACTGATATGTTATTGATTTATGGACAGTCATTTTCCAGTTTGGAAAATGGTCCAGGTTGGGTAGTTCCTTTCTAGTCCGGAAAGTGGTTCGAGATTTCTGACGGACAGTCATTTTCCAGTTTGGAAAATGGTCCAGATCAGACAGTCATTTTCGTAATGAAAATGGTCTGATAGATTGCTGATGTACGATAGACAACGATTCCCCTTGTGGCCAGTGTGGGGGAATGGTCTAGGACAGTCATTCTTCTTGGAAGTCACTCTGAGTAGTGGTCAAGTAGAATGGTCCGCCTCTCCGGGCATTCATTATTTTGAAGTTCACAATTGTGAGCAGTTTCGAAGAATGGTCCGTTTTGGAGGTTGGTGCAGGACAATCATTTCCATAGGAAATGGTCCAGACTGTCATTCCCTAGGGCAAACTCATTCTCTCCAGGTTGCACTGTGATTAGTGCCAGAGGAATGGCCCAGTTAGGTGAATGGTCCAGGTTCAGTCATCAGGGACAGGCATTCCCTAGGGTAGACTCATTCTTTCCAGGTTGCACTATGATTAGTGCTGGAGGAATGGCCCAGTTAGGTGAATGGTCCAGGTTCAGAAATCAGGGACAATTATTCTTCTATGCTTGGGAAGAATAGTCCAGAATCCAGATAGCCCATGGCTGATGTTTTACCTTCCGAGGGCAGATGCTCTTCCAGATCTCACAGATGTGAGTGGAAGAATGGCCTAGATGACTCAGTTTGTATCATGATATTGTTATTGTTAGAATATGAAGGATTGTGCTCATTTTACCATTGACAATACCCTTGTCACCCAACCATAGGCCGAAGCCACCCTCCGAGCACCTTGACCTTGACAGAGAAAAGAATCCTGGTAGCAATTCAATAGCCAAGAGAGGCTAATGCACCAAGCAAGAAGTAACCAAGCTGATCAGATAGTCTCACCCAAAAACTGGCGCAACACCTTCCCCAGGACTTGCGCACAAAACTCCTGGACTGCAGTGCGCAGAAACTGCTCTCTGCAATTCTGAGAAGTGTGAATAATGAGAGACTGGTGCCCTGTATTTATAGTAATTCTGGCAGGCTTGTCCGGGCCGACTTCTCCTTCTGGGTACTAATTAATTCATATTAATTATATTTCTGCAGCAAACATCTTGTCTAGGGTTTCCTTCATTTCTTTGCTTCCTTCCGGAACATTCTAATCTTGTCAAAGGTCACAATAAAGGTTCATACCTCCTGAAGCTACCATAATATCAACACTCCCTCCTAGCTAGGAAGGTATGGTCTTGAGCACAAACAAACCATTCAATTGGTAGTATCACGAACACCGTCATTATTATCCAACTGGATAATCTCCTATGACAACTGGTACAATATCAATTGATAGAACACACCTGTGTTTATCCATGGTAGTACGCAACTACTCAAACTGTGACACATAGTCACAAACAGTGGAACAAATCCACCATAGTAGTATATCTCTACTGTCTGGAGACAGGCAGTCTCCATAACAATCATCTCATGCGAACCTGGATAGAAAAATATTGTTAAAATGAACTGAATCATCTGGGCCAATCTTTCACTCACGTCTGTGAGATATGAAAGAATATCTGCCCTCAGAGTAGAACAATGAGATATCTGGACTATTCTTCTCAAGCAAGGAAGAATAACTGTCCTGTCTTCTGAACCTGGACCATT
>ML801098.1:37246-50282 GCA_009831015.1 Picea engelmannii | reverse complement strand
ATTAAATGATGATTTAAAGCATTTATTGAGTAAAGTGTTGGTTGGATACATTGTTGGCTTGATCATCTTGATAGTTATTAATGAATTGATGCTTTTGCCATAGCTAATTGATGAAACGTTGACTTCATTGGTATCTATTGTTTACGTTGCTTATTAATTAATAGCAGATAGTCATTGAAGTACTAACCCATTGAGTTACAGCCTGCATATATACTGTATTATTGTTGTCTTGTTCCGGGCAGGTGTTTTTATTTGGGCATACACTTCTTTATTGGCCGATTAGCCGGACTGTCTGACCTTGGTGGTAACCTGTGAGGGGAAAACTTTAATCTTGACTTTATACCTTTGCCTCTTCAAAACCCCAGGTTACCGGGGACGTCTCCCCTAGGTTAACCTCCTTAAATAGAAAGAACCTCCCCATTGAGGTGACATTGGGTGGGGAAGGCTCTTGTTACGCCAGTTTGCCCTCTATTCTCTAGCCATTTGACCTAGCTACAAACTGTGCGATAACAGGTCCAATATGTTGGCACAGATGAGCAGGTTGTAGATGTGTTGACCAAGCCTTTGTCTTGTGTGAAGTTTGAGTACTTTCGAGACAAGCTTGGTATTGTCCGAAAGGACCTCTCTCGAAAGGGGGAGTGATGCTAATGATACTATGGTATCCTGACCAAAAATGGGTAGCTCCGTTAGGATTTTATATCTTAG
This sequence comes from Picea engelmannii, assembly GCA_009831015.1. Lineage (NCBI taxonomy): Eukaryota > Viridiplantae > Streptophyta > Pinopsida > Pinales > Pinaceae > Picea > Picea engelmannii. The sequence continues at coordinate 49,577 of ML801098.1, read as the reverse complement.
GGGATTGATCATCCCTGGGTAGATCCCGAAGGTCCGGTAAGGACGGTCTGTCAGAGTACCTATGCATGTATATGCCAGATGTGGTCAGTAGTGGTAGGTCCATTAGGATTTTATATCCTAGGGAATCTTATGATTCCTGGGCAGATCCCGAAGGTCCGGTAAGGATGGTCTGTCAGAGTACCACGTGGTAGCTTGTTAGGATTTTATATCCTATGGAATCTCGTGATTCCTGGGCAGATCCCGAAGGTTCAGTAACGACGGTCTGTCAGAGTACCACAAAATGTTGTTGTTGCACCTGCCTCTTTCTGTTGCCATATGTTGATGATGTTGTTCCAGCCTTGTGCTGTTGATGATGTTGTTTTAGCCTTGTGCTATTGATGATGCTGTATCGACTTTGTGTTGTTGGTGATAATGCTGTTCTAGCTTCATGCTATTGATGTTGATGTTTCAATTTCATGTTCATGATGATGTTACTCTATCTCCATGCTGTGAATGATGATGATATTGATGATGAGAAAAACTTCCAATGATTTGTAGATGTGCCAGTCAGTGTTCCAGACGCTGATGATGATGCTTCCCTCTCTTTCTCTTGACGATGTTGTATTGGGTCATGTCAGTAGAATACCCTTCTCGTTAAGGGGGAGTGTTGAAATATTGTAACTTCGAAGAATATTTTAATTATATTTGAGTTATTATCTAATAGATCAAATCCCCTTTTGTGGATTGATCATGTTGGGTCTTGTATAAGACCAAATCCTCTTTTGTGGATTGGTCAAACCATATTTATATGGTGGTATTTGTAAAGTCGGCCCCTAGTGTTTATAAAGTGGGTTTAACCACCCCTAGAAGAAGTCTGCCCTACTAAGTGAAAAGATATCACCCTGGCGCCTTGTCAACTAGTATTTATATGTGAGGATGGTGCCTCACTAATACACACTCACACTCACTCATCTAGTGCACATATATTGAAGGCAGTTGCAGTTGCAGGAGGAAGAAGAAGAGAGGTGCATGCTCAGTCTTGGTTTATTCTTGGTGTTTTGGTCTTAGTCTTGGCATTGTATTGGAAATCTATTATTGAGGAAGTTTTGCTGGGTTTTCTCCCCCATGAGGGTTTCCCCGGATAAAATGCTGCGTACCTTGTGATTGTGTTTCTTTCAGTGATCCTCTTTATGTTGTTGTTTTAGAAATGCATTGAATGCTCATGTAATTTGGAAATGACCTAATAACAACATTAAAACTTGGTGTCATCCTATCCGGGGGCGGATAGTCCTTTTTGGCCAGGGTGAGACACACCTTGTTTAAGGAATCTTCATACTGAGGCTCCCAACACCTGTCAAGCTGTTGATTCTGTCCCGAGGTTCCCTCATTTGCCAACCTGTCCGCTAGGCTGTTGGTTGAGCGACGAGCATGCAAGGGGATGACCACAAGTTTCTTTATCAAAGTTTGAAGTTTTTTGGGCCTTTTTCAAGCCTCAAGCCCTAGGATATTTTGGTGATAGATGATCCAATTAGAAGCTTTCCTAGCATCTGAATGATGATCATCGAGTCTCCTTCTACCATTAATTGACCATAACCTTCTCTTTCTGCGATGTGGAGACCACGTTCCAGTGCTAGGAGTTTTGCTGCATTGTTGGTGTCCATCCCCATGTTCTCTGCATAGAGTCTGATGATATTTCCATTGATGTCTCTGAAGACGCCTCCTAGTCCTGCCTTGCCTGGATTACCTTTGGAGGCTGCATCGAAGTTCAGTTTGATGAAGTCTTTCAAGGGTGGCTGCCATTTCTTCAGGGACCCTACTTTTGTTTTCACTAGGGAGTAGAAGTAGAGGCCAGATGTTGTTGCAGGTTCAAAATTTGGAGAATGGCTGTCTCCTTTTCATCCCCTTTCCAGTCTTGGTCACCCCATGGAGTAGTTAGGACAATTTCCTTAATTTCTTTGAAGATTTGAGTCCATAGTTGGGTTTCATTTCTTTGAATGTTTTTGAAGATTCACCTGTTGCACTCTTTCCAGGTTTCCCAAAGAAGAAACCTTGGGAATAGTTGCTAAGCTCTGTTGAGGATCTGGTTGGAGAAGGCTTTTGGGCACCACATTTCAATGGGTTTTGTCAGGCTAGAGTAGTCTCTATCTGATCTCCAAAAGAGGGTTGCACCTTTATCCCATAGATTAGAAGAGAGTGGGCATGAGTTTAGGAGGTGATCGATCATCAGAGGTTTCTTCGTCCTTATGGCATAAGGGGCAGATCCCAGGGCCAACAAAGCCTCTTTTTAGAAGATTATTCTATGTGAGGATTCTGCCGTGAGTTAGCAGCCATATCAAAAGGGACCTTTGGCCAATGTTTTTGCTACCAGATCTTCTACCATATTGCTTTTTGAGGCAGGTTGCATTGATTTGTTATGAGGTTGTATGCTTCTTTTAGATTAAAGTTTCCTTTTGTCTTATAACCCCATCATAACTTGTCTGAGTCGTTTGCATTCTGAATTTTCATGGCAATTAGCTCCTGCCAGAAAGCATTCCAAATAACTAAGGAGATTATGTCTCGATGCCCATATGTCCTAGACTGTAATGTCCCCATTTTGGGACATTATAACATTACAGAGTGTTATGCCTACCAGAGTAGCCAGATAGCGGTGACAGAGAGTTCGAGAGATATTGAGGGGTTTTATTGGGCCCGACTTGCATCGTTCATCATCAGGATCCATTCCGCACAACTTGGCTTTGGTTCCGTTGCATTCTGACGATTTTCGTAATTTTGGGTTATTAGGGGTCATATCTTAATTAAATTCACTAAGAAGGTCATAATGGGCATATTACTTGGAGAAACCTCTTAGTGTAATAGCTCATCGGAATCGGGAGGAAGAGCATTACAGGATAAGATAATGAGAAGTGACTTTCAGTGGCCGGAGAAGCCATCAGGATGGATAAATCACTTTTTAGAGGTAAAATGGTTAATTAATTAATTAATTAAGTGATTTAATCAAGGAATAATAAAATAAAGGAAACGTCACTTGGAGGGAAAAGGTCAACAACGAATTAGGGTTTCAGGAAGCTATAAAGGAAGGGTAAAGCAACCTAATTCATTATGCATTGTTATGATTTGATGTTGAGAGTTCCCAGAGGAGGAAGAGATTCGACTTCTACTGTTTTGTGGATTTCTGGAGTAAACCACCACCATTGATCGGTTTCAGTGTTGAGAGACACACCCTAGCCCGTCGGAGATACCATCCAGGTATTTCACCGTGCTATTTAGGAGTATCCAGTTTGTAGTGTTGCGCAACTTAGCCAGTGAGGGTGCAAGGTCAGATAGAGGGTTTGTGTAGCTGCACGAGATCAGAGCTCGGATTGCAGATTCCTTTCGACCCAGTTGAGATCCAACCAGGGTGCATAGATTGAGTCACTTCCCATCAGATTTAGACGGTGGAATCCTTCAGAGCGCATCATTCAGCCATCTAGGGCGCAACTCTTTTGGAAGGACAGTTGGGGTTATAGACGGAGTATCAAAGCAGATCTGGGGAAACCCTTCCGACCCAGTTCCGCATTTGTCGGGGCGAACGTTTTGAGTCCTATATCATCCGATTCCGTTGGTGGAATCATTTGGGTGCATCTAGAGAGCCCAGGAGGTGCGCAGATCCCCAGGGGACAAGATCCAGAGCATCATAGGACAGATCTGCCATCCGACAGTCACCAAGATCAGTCTAGAGGCCAGGGCGCGTCTATTGGGACAGTTTCCAGCTCATTCCGACGGGTATAGCCTTCCGGACGAGTTTTCCAGTTTGTAGCGGTTATCGTGCTTCTTCGGAACCGCCGATTTTGCCGATCTATCTGTGCATGCATCGGATCTGCCTTCATCTTTTGATCACGAGTATTTTATGTTATTTGCTTGTATTCCAGTGACGATCCATGAGATCTAACTGAAGATTATCATATCTGCTTCCAGTTATTATTGTATTTCCTGCTTTTCCATCATTATATATATATATATATCAGTGAGTTGTGTTGTCCTTATTTCACATGCATTTACTTATACTGCTAAAACATATAATAAACTGGAACACACATGCAAAAGTCACCAACATCATCACACAGTAACTCAAACGCATTCAAAACCCCCCTAGAGTATTAGATTCAGTAGCCAAAACCGTAGTTCAGCAGTAGATATCCAGATCAGCTGGATCAGGGATATTTCAGTGGTATCAGAGCTGGTTTTCTTGCCAGCCAAAGGGGAAAATTAGATAAGGATGTAGATACATCATTACCAGTGAGTGGATTGACAAAAGCACAGATCGAGCCTACACCCATTAGATGCAGGGAGCGTTGCTACAGTTGCAAAGTGCCTTGGAATCCAAACCATAGATGCAGGGGTAAAGGGAAGGTGCACATTGTTGAGGTGCACTATGACAGGGAGGATGAGGAGATGCATGTGAATGAAACCATAGATGCCTATTTAGAGTAGTCCGATAAGGCTAGTGACTCTTGCGCATTTGAGGGACAATTGGATGGACAAGATGATAGCGCATATCCTTCATCTTCCCCATCAGGTAATGTTGAGGATTCAACACTTCAACATAGTGGTGACACTTGTGATGATTCATATGTGTTGGCACTTAGACATGATGAGATTAGGAGGTTGGATGACATACCGGTGGGTGTAGACATGGCGTCCAGGAAGTCATGTATAGAGAGTGATGACCTTCCTATGATGAGTGAGCCACATTTTTCATCTTCTTAGTCACCTATGCTAGCCACGACACATGAGGATATCAGTGGCATTCCTGATATGGTAGAGGAGCCTTGTGTGGGGATTGTACACAAGGGACATATGGATCTGCAAACCCAGGAGTAGAGGTATGGCTTGGAGTTAGTTGACCTTACACATACCTATCAGTATGAGGAGTGTGAGTCACCACTCTTGGAGATTCCACTGAGGGACCAGGTTGTGGAGACCGACAGCTTGTTGGAACACTTACTCCTAGGATCGATCTACAGTGATGAGGATGCACTCCTTATTGGACGGGATGACCATAGCACGTGTCTGGACACATCTGTATGGGATCTAGGCGCTGATGACATTAGAAGGGTGAGTGCACAGGAGGATATAATTGCCCATACATGATACGATGCGATTCATATGGGGGTCTCAGTTGGTGATGGCGTGCAGTGGCATACAGGAGGACTCAGTAGCACAGGGCACAGTGGGCAGTTCAGTGCTTTATATTTTGAGGAGTGTGTTGTTGGGGATTCCATTGTTGACACTAGCGGTGAGAGGCATGAGGTAGTGCCTCAGCAGGATTGTGACCAGGAGTCACGACACTTGGCAGGATAGTTGAGAGTCAGTGAGGACATGATCATGGCAGCCACTAGATGCATTGATGATACACATGCATTGGTGGCAGGTTATTGTTGGAGGGCCTCGATGGCACAGGATAGTTCAGATGGGGGACTTGTCATTGATGACTTCCATACACTCAGGGAGAGAGTGATTGTGATGAGGGCCGACTATCGACAATTGTTGAGGGATAGGGATTACCTATTGGAGGTTGGCGAGATGTATCACAGGGCACTCAGGGATCAGGAGGTTGAGGTGGACCGACTCACTCATGAGTTGGTGAGCACACATAGATTCTTGGAAGGCACACAGACAAGCCTTTAGGAATCGTAGTCCAGATCAGAGGAGCTCCTTGAGGAAATTATACAGAGATCCACTACATCTATTTCAGCAGAGAGTCAGATATATCCCTCAGTCACATTGCGAGAGGATGTTGGTGGTTTAGCAGTGGAGCACCATTGAGAGAGGAGCATGAGGAGTACCCAGGATCACTGATGAGTATTGAGAGATATGATCTAGAGATACACGAGGATGTCCATAGGTCACAGGGACCACCCTTCACGAGGGGTGTTGAGACAGTTGGGCACACACGTACACATGGGGATTCCAGAACCAGGGGCAGTTATGAGGACACTTCCATTTGTGTTCCAGGATTGGTTGACCTTCATGTAGAGGATGACCCCACAGTACACCCATGATCCATGATGTTGCAGGTGTATACGGGAGATCACATGAGTATGCAGGGGCACACAGTGATGAGTGGTAGTTCATAAAGACATACAAAGATGTACAGTGGGATTCAGGGGGACACACTGGATTGCAGGGAGGAGATGTACTTAGTAGAGCATGGAGATTCCTCTCCCCTGCAGCAGTATACAGATCTGGAAAATCACCTTCATCGTAGCAACAATTGCGTGAGTGATGATGGATGGAGAATGATTGACCCGCAGTTGGTGGAGATACCTCCTGTTATACTCGATGTTTGGTGTTCAGTGATGAGTACCGACGATTATTTACCATGGGTTCCGATGGACGAGATTTTGGTTAAGTCCTTTGGATTGACCAAAGCATATGATACTTTCTAGTCCTACAATTGGTTGCAGATATTTATGATAGCCTTTCTCAATACTTTCATCATTGACATCAGCACAGGGGGAGCTAGACCGTGGCAGGGGACATGGAGAGTTGGTAGGCCGAGACCACTTGACAGGAGTGTCTTTATTGCATACAACAGGATAGGGGTGGATCATCAGAGACAAACAGTTGAGACCTTGGGCGTGATGGTGAGCATCTTATGCCGTGGGATAGCAGATATCTCAGAGGGTGACATAGATTCAGATTCTCATTGGGATGAGGATGGAGGGCTTCCGACAGTTATGGGTATGACACATGAGCAGTTAGTGAGGATTGGAAGTGATGAACTTCCAATTTTGCCATGGGATCCAGGAGTCCATTTGGTTAGTGGGTTGTTTCATCTTATGATGGCCCAGGCTGCGCTAGAGAGCACCATACTTCACTCTTGGATGGTTTTGAGAGGGCTTGCAGGGACTTTTTCTATGTGGCGAGACAGGTTCTCCCTATTGATACTCATGATTGAGTATGGAGGTGGTTGGGCAGATGATGATTCCTCAAAGATACTTTTACAGGTTCAACTTCTTGACAACATGCCCAGTTTTCACAGGTATTTCAGCATGAGGATCCAGGAGTGGGGGATCTAGTATGTATGTTTTGAGAGGACAGTCATGATCACAGTAGTGCAACATTTGTGTGATGATCCCTGTCAGAGGCTAGCATGGGACCCTGGGATTACAGGGTCGGGCATTTCATTGACTGATGGAGATGAGTGGATCTTTGCAGGGGGAAGTCACTTTGACTTTCCAGTGAGCTTCACTATTGGGGGAGCACGACACTTGTTGGTGATTCATTGAGGTCTTGTAGTACCTCACTATGGCAACAACATGTTCAGTTGGTGGAGGTCGTGTTGGGGTTGGTACGGTCTTGGAGGACAGACTCATTTCAGGTTGAGACCTTCTGTTATTTGCAGGAGACTCATGGTAGTGATATTTTACAGGACTATATTTCATGAGGCATTGCAGTCCACATTTGGATATGGGATCCAGGGATTGGAGTGCTTGGTAGTTCCGTGTTTGATGGAGTTGAGTTTTGAGTAGAGTGGTTGTTCGGGGAGTTGACTGAGATTCTTTGGCCATTGATCATTCTACTCATCAGGAGCATGTGGGTGTCATGCGTGGTGAGCACTTGGAGAGGCCACATCCTGAGGGAAGTCTACCTTGTGTCACACAGGTGGATATGGGACCTCGGTATCATATGTAGTTGGATTCAGTTACTGCTTGAGGACAAGCAATATTCCGGCAGGGAGGACTGTAATGTCCCCATTTTGGGACATTATAACATTACAGAGTGTTATGCCTACTAGAATAGCCAGATAGGGGTGACAGAGAGTTCGAGAGATATTGAGGGGTTTTATTGGGCCCTGTTGCCATCCTAATACACTCCTGGGGTAACGTGGAAGAAATCTTCAATCCACTTGGTGTGTCCTAGGGGGCAAGTCTCAAGTCAAGGTGTTGTCACCTGATCCTCAACTCCTTCGTCTAGGCCAACTCTTAGCGAAGCCAAGGGGGGTAGTCCCTATAAAAATAAAACTAAGGCTTTTCTAAACTAAGAAGGAAAAGCAATTTAATCTAGGAGTTTATTGCTGAAAATAAAATCAGATCATTCACCATTTAGCATTTATCATCCTAAAGAATACTTTGCTCATGAAATATTCATACATCAAAATGATACAACATCTGCAATATTTAAGAGCATAAAAGAAGATTAGATAACATGCATAAATGTCACTGCTCAGATAAGGTAAATTGAGTGTACTTTTAAACCAATGCCTTAAAGGGAGTCGTGGGCAGTGTAGATTGAAGATTTTATTAAGGTAAATTTTGTAATTAGTTAGTGAAAAGTGTTTGGCCCCTTAGGAAGCTTGTTCTCTGCCTGGACTTGTTAAGAGTTTACCGAAACCCAATGGTCTCATCAGTAAACTCACCAAAAGTGCTGGATGTACAACACGACAAACCGTCTTACTTCGCAGGTCACTTTCAGGCCTTTTCCTCCCAATGAACTCACAATCTTAAGGGATTGCCCTATTAAACTAGCAAGGTTCAATTACTTGATAAAACTTGAAATAGATAGATCACACCCTGCTCTGTGAATAAAGAACTTGCACAAACACTTGAAAGTGTAAAGATAAAATTGCAACAGTCAAGTTTATGTACCCTGCTTTGTAGTTGAGAATATATTTACAAGATACTTTGGAAAATTGAATATTGTTGCAAAACTGATTGAAGAAAGAAAATACTTGAAGCAAAGCTAACTATGTATGCATGAAAATTGGAGAATTAGTTAACATGCATGCAAATTTAGAGTGTTGTAGTGTGTTTGATATGTTTGACTTGTGTATTTGATTGTTAGATTTTAAGTATGCACAACTAAAAAAAATAAGACAAAGCAAACTCACAACAGAAATCCCCCTAAGGGGATGAGGAAACTGGGCACAAAGGGTCCGCTTTTATTGCACTATTACAATGGAGAACCAGGGTTCTCTTTGAGCCTTTAGCTCTTTTAGAAGAGGATGGATCCTTATTATTGGATCGTTAAGAAGAATACAAGAAGAAAAGAGAGAAAAATGAAACTTTGTTTTGACGAAGTCACAACCCCCCAGGGTCCCTAAGAGCCTTGATTTTGCCCAAAACTGGCAGATTCTCCTCTTGAACCTGTATTTGCTGCAATAAAACAACAAGTAAATCAAGTTAGAATATGATACGAAAGAATTCTAAACGATAAAAAAAATTATCAAATTTTTTTAAGCCAAAAAGGTAAATTTTAGGGCTTTTTGAGGCTTAAAACATGCCTAACATAGGCTCTTTTTAGTGACTTTTGTTCGCTGTTTTAGGACAACAAACAGTAAACCTCTAAACAGCTTGATAAAGAAGTTAAAACTAAGCACAAACTTTGATCTAGACTATAGATGAAAAGACCAAGAAAATGCCTAAATTTCCCTAGATTTATCCTTTAAAATTGACAAATTTCAGCCTAGATCTAGCAAAACATGCATGCAAACTTTAGATGTTTAAGAATGAAATATAGACTTGCTCTAACTTGCATGCAATCAAAGAAAAGAGTGAGGAAAAAAGATTTTTATCAGTTTTTTGGAGCTTCCGTTTGACCCTGGAACTTTGGGCTATGGGGTTCTCTTGGTGTGAAAAAGAGGGAGCTTGATCTCAGAGTCTTTTGGATGATGGCAATGGAAACCACCACCTATCAATCCTCTGCCTTGAGGAACCTGTAACTACACATTTCAATCCTGCACAAAACTGTTAAAGGCCTTCCCTACACACATAGCTCATAAACACATGTTAGATTTAACAAAAAATAAAGCATGCATTGAAGAATCTATGAAGTAAAGAAGCAGTAAGATAAGTCAAGCTAGATTACTCTTACCCTATTATATGATAGCATACGTACAAGACTTTAACAATTAAGCATAAAATTAAAATGTAAATCAATACATGTTACCTCATAAAAATATTTGCATTTAGGTCAAGACAACCACACATTTGAGTCCACACCAAGATAGCTCCAAAGGCTTTCTATTCCAAATGCTTACAACAATGTTACAATAGCTTCTTCGCCCAAGACTGAACTAACTAATGGAGAGGTCGACCCTTTCTTATATAGGAATAGGAGGTGATAACTCCAATGTAGAGGTGCGCTAGGGTTAGGTTTAGGGAATGCATGGGGACGAGTGTAGTTACGCATGAGTGGAAGAGTAGATACATGGGAGTGAAGGGGAGTGGAGGGGAGAGATGTTAGGTAAAGGCTATAAGCTGGACTTTCTGATCAAGTGGTGACTTGTGAGGGGGATTATTATCACTTAGCCTTGCTAAACTTTTTGCCTTCTCAAAACCTCAGGTCACTGGGGATGTCTCCCCTGGGCCTTACCTCCCTAAATAGAAAGAACCTTCCCATCGAGGTGACAGTGGGTGAGATTGGTTCAGTTACGCCAGTTTGGTATCCTTTCATCCATCTTTTACCCTAACTACAAACTGCGCGATAACAACTAGCCTTCACGATATTGCATGGATGGCTAGGCCAATCTCTTTGCAAAGTGTGGGTGAAATAAATTTTAATTGACTTGAAAAATAAATTACAACCTCACAACAATGGCACAAGATGGAGGACAAGCCTACCGGTTTTGGCCAAGGTGGGTAAAATTAAAAAAGTGTAGAAAATTAAATCTAAACCTAGCCTTCACGATATTGCATGGATGGCATAGCCAATATCTTTGCAAGGTGTGGGCAAAAATACAAAGATTATTTACACTTTACAAAATAGAAATTAAAGTGGAGAGAATGCAAGGCCAAGAGACTTTCTTGGGCTGCTTACAATTGTTTAGAAAGTGAAACAAAGAAAAGAGTTTGGTACCAAGACCCTTGGATGTCTCCTTGAGTGTCATGGGGCCAAAAAGATGCAGAAATCCTTTCTAACCTGCAAAAACCTGCAAGAAACAACAAGATATTCTTGCTGGAAATTGGTAAACTGTCTTCGAAACTATTATTTCAGATTATAATAATGAATAGAAATAATTAGACAAAAAATTTTGAACATAAAAATGAAAGATTAAATTGCAGATTTTTAAGGAAATAAAGCTAAAACTGATATATAAATGGCTGAAAATAAAAACAGAAAATAGAAGAGCTTTGGATGGCTGAAAAAGATGGATTTCCAGATCTGAAATCCACTCCTACAAGCCTTTGGTAACTTGCAAATTTTTGTAAATCCTTGCTACAAAATACAAAAGAAGGTGAGAGTGATCTAACAACTTGCAAAATACTTTCCAAATTAATTAGAGACATTTCACAAAGATTAATAGTAAGATTACTACTAATTTATCTGAAGCAAAATACTTTGAAACCTTGTAACATGATGGGAGGGTCCATTGGCTCATTTGATACTTTGAAAAAAAATTTGAACCTTGCTTTTACAGATGGAACCTTGATAACTTCCTTTAGTGGAATGGTCACGTGCATTTTGGCCAATGCACCTTCAAAGTCAAAATTCAAATCAACCTTGTCAGTTTTGGGAGGATTTCTAGGAAGAAGTATGTTCATAGGTGGAGGTCTTAGTTGTGAGGTTGTAGGTCCAATAGAGAGAGGTTGATTTATTTGTTTTTTCCTAGTATACACTTGGAATTCTTGTTTTTTCAACTTTTCTCTAGACTCTTGATCAAAGTTATTTATCACCTCCATTCTGGCCTTCCTAGTTGCTGCTTTTATGCCTTCTTGATGTTCTTCCAGTGTGACATTAAGGAAACATTGTGGGCCCTCAATGGTATGATCGATAACAGTAACTTGGTCATGTTCACCATTGTTCAGGGGACATTCATGCTCCCAATGTGAGCCTCTACATTTCAAGCACCAAGGGTTTTCATCTACAATGTTTGTGGGGGCTAAAGTTTTAGAGACTTCTTGATCATTATTTGGTTTGAAAGCTTGATTCCCTCTTTGGGATTTCCCTTTATAAGGAGGCCTAGGAGCTTGTTGTTGGGCTTGTTGCCGCTTTATACACACCTGTGAGACGTGGAAGAAATCTTCAATCCACTTGGTGTGTCCTTGGGGGCAAGTTAGAGTTAAGGTGCTGTCACCCAATCCTCAACTCCTCCGTCTAGGCTAACTCCTAGCGAAGCCAAGGGGGGTAGTCCCTAACAAATATACTAAGTCTTGAACTAAACTAAGTACAAGAAATGAATCTAGGAGTTATTCTTTCATTAACCAATATAAAGAAAAAATACACAAATCAATTATTCACCACGATATATATATCAAACATACACTTGCATAAAAGGATACTTAAGACACAATTGTTAGATGCAAGTGAATTTAAATTTGCTTCCAAATAAATGACTGAAAAGTAAAGTGAAGCATATGGCTTTGCAAAG
>ML801097.1:432706-473271 GCA_009831015.1 Picea engelmannii | reverse complement strand
TTTCCTTACGAGACCTTAGAGCGGCCAACGGAGCCGTTAAACTCGTCAGGGTGGTCCATACCAAACGGCTTGGGTTATTTAGACAACCCCGGACCGGTTCCACTCTTCCAGTTGATGGATGGACTGTTTCGCCCGTCAACAGGCCTCTACCTTGATTTAGCTTTAGTTGCTTACCAAATATTCCATAAGGAATATAAACATGCATCTTTGTCATGCATCCAAATTATGTATCCACACATATTCTGGTTTTCTTAACTTATATCCATAATGTACTTTACCATAAGCATAACCAAAAGCATGTGTAGCTGCCATGGGTATATTTCACAGCCTACATACATCTCTACCTTAAAATTAGTCAACTCATGATTGTTCAAAATCGTTCTGATGTGATCCTCAAGGCATAATCATTTGCCTCTTATCCTAACAACAAACTATCCTTACTCATTTACTCCTTCATTTATTTATACTAGTCTTTCCTGAGAGAATGTAATACATCCACCTCTAGCTGTCACTCAAACAAAACTTCTATGACTCTTCAAAGCAGAGTCAGTCATGTAACAATGGTATTCATTCAATTTTGGCAAGTGCACTTCTTGCCTTATATTTCACTCATCAAGGCAACCATATTGTGCCTTTAATTTACACATATTCTTACACCATACATGTGTATTACTTGCACAATCAGTATCACTCATACCTAGTTGGTATTAATATCAGGCTTTATATCAAGAAGCTTTACGGTGCATTAGATACATGCACTCAAGCATAAACACACACAGTCCAAACGTTCATCATGAAATCTCATTGCTTGTACCTTTTTCCATGTCATCCACACACATGAACATGTCAAAATTCTAGATCCTTCTCCCAAGGATTGTCCAAACATTCTTATGATAAATCTCATGGGGATACTCATCCCTGATTTTCTCTCTCTATGGGAGCTTGTGGTTATATTATTCTCGTAAGTATGTATACACATATTTGTGTATATGCAGGTGCATCTCTTGCACCTCTTTATTCACCTTGATAATTAAGTTTTATCATTAGTGTTATTTAGTTAAATATTATGGTCACTTACATGACTAATCTCACAGTCATAACTCATACTGACATTTTCCTCTCTTTATAATAACCAACAAAGGTTACTTTTGTCTCTTATGTACGATAACATCTAGCAAGAAAACACTCTTGCCTTAATTTCCATAGATCATTACCCAACTTATAAATACAATATGGGCAATTAAAACCATGCCCAAGGTAACAAGGAAGCCAATCTAGCTTCCAACTATATCTATATGGATACCATCCACCATTGGATGTCAATCTAACCCATTGGGCTTCTAGAAGTGCCCCAACACTTCCTTTACCACATTCAGGATCAAAATTTAATCAACCATTTTACCTTAATTATAATAAGTTTTTAATGTCTAATAACATTTGGACTATTTCCTTAAAGCCCAAATGCAATTTCGTGTTATGTTACTTGCTAAGTATCCTAGTTCAGAAATCCTAAGTATGTTTAGGTCAATATCGGTATTGACCATTACACCGAGAATTCTTCCTCTTGTTTAGCATAGTTAGGGACGAAGGAAACTCTCCTCCTCCCACAAGAACTCTGGCATATTAGTTCCCTATCCACCAAGCAAGGGAGGCTGTTGTGATTTCTCATTGAATCACTTCATATTTCTATAGCTCAATTTATCAGCTTGATTAGAAAAACCTTGTCCAGGAATTTATGTACCTAGAAACAAAATTTGTTTCTCAATCCACTTTGAAACCCGAGAGTTGCACATGCTCTCCCTTTTCAGGGAATGGTCACCAGACTCATTCCTTTAATCGTGAGGGGTTATACACCTATATTAGGTTTAAACCTTCATTAAAGTAGTAATCATTATTGTTACGGGTCCTTTCCATCCATTAATATACAAGTCTTGCTATTAGTTTCCATCAGCATAATCCCACTCCTATAGGATCGGCAATCATTTCTTAAAGAAATGCTAGGCTTCATTTGTCACAGACTTAGCATGATTCAATCTTGTTGGTTAAAATCCCAACTGTATTTTAAATCTACATCCTTCTACTCAAGGAACTTATGCAGATGATTTATGTTTGGCAGTAATATTCTCCACAGGCTCATCTTAGCCTTGGTAACCAAATCTTATGACTGTACAACAACACGTACAATTTCACAATGAAGTCAACTTCTTTATTTGGGAACATTAACAACATACAGTGCCAATTTCCAAAACATCTATCAACAGTAAAGGATCTCATTCCTCTCTTCATTAGAGGTTTTCTAAACCTCTTAGGAATGTGGTAAGATAGGGTGTTACCCCTTAAAGTTCTCCAGAAATATTTTCATACGAATCGTGCATGAGCCCAAGCAGGCCAAGTGTTGTTGTCATGGTATGATACCAATTTGTAACAGACCCAACCCCTTATAAGAATTTTTAATGAGTGGGGTGTCAAAATTTTGTTCTCCTTAAGTAATCAAATCCTTCATTCAGGGTCTCTATCACATTCGTATCGTCCAGAGATTTCCAGCCACGGTCTCCATGCTTAAAACTGAGCTCAGAACTGGAAAATATACCTCTCCCAAATTCCTCAAGTGGTCATTGGTTGGTGCCATGGGGCTTCCATGTGGATCTGGCTCAATATTCTTCATCCTGAGTTCTCCGATATCCCAGAGCCTCCAGCGTTTCCCAATCTATGGCAAAGATCCATCCACCAACCAATCCAACAACTAGGCTTGATCCTTGGCTAACTCACAGGCTAGCAAGGAATTCAGCGTTCGACCTTTAGATTTGAATTCCAACCCTAGCCCCATCCTGTCATATACAATCACATACAACCATGACCTATGACCAGACACCAAGACAATAGGCGCTTAATTCGGTTCTTCGAAGCTTCAGGCTCTAGAAATTTTCACTTCACCACTCGCCAATTCTCCCAAAATCTGAACTGGCGAAGTTCTGAAATGACGTGAGAGGGATCGACGGTCCCTTCTCCCTTTCTAGATCAACATCCCATAGAAAATTTGGGCTCCGACACTTCGACGAAGTCCCAAGTACTCACAACCGCAAACCTTTGAACTGCAATCCTTCTGGAGTGTCATATCTTTTGACACTTGTCCTCTGAGATCAACGACTCAGATGGACTCCAACCTCTAGGCCTTCGGGAGTTCTTGTTCCACTTTTCTCTGAAGTGTCTATCCTCCAAAGTAATAGATCACCTGCCACGCATCCATGATGCAGGATCATCGTCAAAAAGCACATGTGGAGAGACAACTCAGTGCCTTAGCGCACCTTTGAATCAATTCAGAATCTTAATGCTGGCGTTTCCCACAAATTTTTTTTTTTTGAACTGATTGAAAACTGAAGAAGATCAAACTCTTGGGAGTTGAATGATCACAAGTGATCTGGGAGTTTCACTCCTAGAATTTAATGTAACAGAACTTAAGTAGTAGTTAGTTTTTTTTTTTCTGGAGTAGATAGATAGTCGGAAAAAAAACCCTAAGAGCCCTCTAGGATAAATAGAGGTGTTGTATGCTCGAATGAGGCTGTTGCAAATTAGTAGGAGATTGTTGTGATTTAGTTGTTGCTGAATTTTTAGTTATTGTTTTATCATAGTTGTATCCATTTACATTTGAATGAATATAACAGAGGAAAATTGATCCAATGCATGGTGTTCCTACTGTTTACAGTTCCCTGTTATTTTATGTTTTCATGAATGAATGAGTTATGTTATTGAGTATATGAAATTGTGAAGTATTTGGATAAGTTTCAATTGTTTTTCTCCGTTGAGTTTATGAAAGGTGTGCATACATCCCGCAAGGAGTGCATTGACAGAGTCTATTTCGACTCAGAAGATCATAAGAAATAGCGTGAAACTTCCATTTACAAGGAGTGCAAGGAGACTGCTTGAAGGTGTGCACAGTCACCCGCAAGAAGCTAATTCTTGCGTAGGAATCTATTGAAAGGAGTGCACAGATTGGAAGTTCGACTAAGTGTCAGAGTAAGCCCCTTGAGGAGTCAAATGGGCCAAGAGATAAATCTCAGGAGAGACAGCAGGGAGAAATATTCAAAGGGAGAGAAGCTCTGAATATTTCACGAGTCATCGAATAAGATCCGTCCAGGAGGGAGCGGGATCATTGCATATCGTTGGATCTGGGAAAAGCGCATAATTTTTAAGTCTCTGCATGATCACAGAAGTGAGGATTCGTCGAAGTCCAAAAGAGTTTAGGGATTGTCCATCATCTAGCGGGACAGGTGGCGTAAGATCCATGACTCCGGAGCGAGAGGACTTCAAAAGTTCTGTCGAAAGGGAGAAAGTTAAATCGTCGAAGAGTCGAAGGCCCAAATAGATCTAGGTCATTGGTTGGAAGGAGAAACGTGTCAACAGATCTTAGACTTCGGGGAAAGTCACTTCGGAAGGTTTCAGTCGTGGAGGGTGGATATTACCTTCGTTATTTTAGTGCTCCAAAAGTGCAAGGTGTTGGAGAGGGTAGAACGACCAAAACCTGAACTTCTGGAGTCACTGTAAATCATTGATTTGAGCGGGGTTTATGGACCGTCAATCCAGTCGTGGATTCGGTGCTCTGCGAGTTTAGAACTCTGGGATTTTTGGAGAAGTGTTTCCAGATTTCACCGAAGCCAAAAGTCTGAAGCTCTTTAGGAGGTTTAGCCTGGGTCATAGCCTAAGGTCACATGCAATGAAGGAGCTAGCACCCGTTAGTGTGAGATTTGGAAAAGAGTGCTAAGAAAGAAGGACTTTGGATAAAAATCGATCTGAGAACGAAAAATCGATAGTAGGGAATCATTGTGGGGATCAAAGGAAAAATTAGTGAATGTGCTAGTTCGCAGCCCGCTATTCGCTAGCGTCGTTGATCTCGTCAGGACAGGGGATCAACAACCATGATTCAATAAAGATTGGCCAAGCACTTTTCTAATTGTGGGGACAAAACTCTTCGATAAGGAGAAAGCACGTTGGCAGCCCACAATTACTCTCAACCATTGATCGACGGGAAAATCGGTAATGATCAAATCGTGATCGTGAAAACCCTGAGGGTGATAAATGGGCCTGTGTTTGATTGAGTTTGAGACCAGCAAGGTCTCGAGGATTTGATCCAGCTAGAGAATATTTAATGATCCTTGACCGAGATTTTGAGCAGCCCCGAGGAGAGAAGGGGGGTTTGCGTCAGTCCCCAAATGACGGATGGTTGAGATCCTCTTCGTTATTCTGAGCTTCGAGGATTTTCAAAGAACCAAGATTCAAATTCTCCGGAGTGGCTCTCCTCCAGAGTTAAGGATATACTGACACACTTCCCGACTGATGGACGGTTTATATCTCCTTCGGATCCCTGTGACTTCCAAAGTATTCAACCTTTTACACCTGATTCCTTATGGTGTGTTAAACCTCTAAAGTACAGGATCTGGTGCCATGTGTCTCCCGACGCCAATGACTAGGATGGACTCTAACACTTCGGCCTTCGGGAGTTATCCATCCATGCGACCCCACTTTCTCCAAATTGGTTATCCTCTTAAATGAAGGATCTGCTGACACTTGTCCTCTGCTCACGGATGGATCTGATGAAATCATGTGCTCTGGCCTTCAGGATTTCTTTCTCTAACCAACTCCTCTTTTCTCCCAGAGTGATTTTTCTCTGAAGTGGCAGATCTTCCTCCATGCGTCCTTTGGATCCTGTTGTTAGGCCATTCCTAGAGGGAAATCTGTTATCCCAAGACACACTGATAAGAATATGCGACACCTGCCTCATGTCACCGACGTTCCCTTACCTTGCGATGAGGTCTCCATACCTGGTAATGTTTTCACTCGAAACGTAGGCCCCCATGTGCTCTCGACATGATACACGCGTCCCCACGATCGAACGGTCCAGAAGGGTCCCAATGGATCCTTAGATCCATGGTCCACATTAATTCATGACTTCGGTCTTTGGGGGGTCTTGATGTTACAACAACCCTATCCTCCCAAAGTGGTCAATGTCGGGCTGACTACATCATAGATCTGACTGTCGGGATAGCTCTTGGTAATCCTCAGATCTACAGCCCAGATTAACTTCGGGACTTCGAGACTTCAGGGAATTCACCTCATTTACAGTGAATATACCCAATTCGTCAAACCCGTGAAGTTAGAAGGGCTCGAAGGATTAACATCCATGTCCCTTCTCCAGATCTGACAATCATGAAGAGCTTCGGTTCCTCCCGAACTAATCTCATCCATTCTTCTTCCAAATGAAAGGATCTTCCCTTTCAAGACTTGAATCTCGCTATCCTTTCTGAGCTTCATTAGCTCTAAAATACTTAGGCACTTTGCGTTATTTCCCCTGAACTTAACACTTAGAGGGATCCTTCTGCGCACCCCTTGTGCTCATTCATCAACTCTAGAACTTAAGAGGCTATTGGTATTTTCCCACCTCACAAAGACTCAATGCATACATGCACTACCTCTCCTGAGCTTAACATACTCCTTCCTCCAAGAGACTCATAATGACTAGGAGTGTCGACATGCACATATGAAACTATGCCCAAGGTCGACGAACTCATAGTTCATTTATTTTAACTTGAGCCACCACAAGGCTCAAGCATTTACGTGTACAAGCTAATAATTCCTTACTTGCTTAAATACACAATCAGGCAGAATTAAAGGGATGCAGTATAACCATTAAAAAAACATGCACATCCTTGAAACATTCATAGGATATCCAACTTTAATATACATTTACAGTTCAATTACACAAGATATGAGAATACTTATCTATTACAAGTTTCAACCAACTAACTGACTGTGGGTGTTTGTCCTTCCACCCAACCATAGGCTTAGAGGTATTCATTCTTAGCAATCTGGCCACCCCCTTGCCAAGCCATGATATCACCGAGGAATTTATGCTAAGTCTCATCGATCCTTTCTCTTTCGCATCTTCTGCGAGGTTTATCATATGCTTCCTCAGCATCAAGATCCCATCCTTCTTCTCAAGTCTCGTTCTCTGCATACTCTCAGAGATCTCCCTCTTTGTCATAGCCTCGATGAGGTTTATCTGATGCTTCCTCATCATCAAGCTCGTGGCCTTCGGCTCATTCTCTACTTCTCGAATGTTCCTCGCATTCTCCACTCTTCTCTTCATATCCTCTTGTGTTCCTTGCATGCACATCCCTCCTATCTTGTTCCTTCTGTCAAAAGGAAAACCTCGGTCTGTTCTGGGTCTGCAGGACACTATGGTACTTTGTGCTAACCTTCTGCAGCTAGACCATGCTTCCATTCATGTGGGTGGTTGAGGGTTCAACCACCGTTCCTTTTCTTATTAATTTTTCTCTTATCGTTCTCACATTATTTCCTCTAGTGATATCATGGCTAGTAATTTCAAGGCTTCACCCCCACAATCAGTTATTGGTAATTAAACAATGATACATTTACAATGTTCTTATGCCACAGCATGGTAATCCTAATTAATTATTAATTACAAGTTGGGGGAAACAGGGGTGTTACAGGGGAGTATTTTCCCCAGTTCCCAGATGTCCCAGTAGGTGTTGCTACTAAGAGTCAACTTAAGTACTCTCAGCGATATAATGGGGTTGAGGTACTAACTTCAATTGATTTTTAGGTGTCTGGTGGATAGATGAAAATCGCCTCTTTTGGTGCAGAGGAGGTTAGGTTCTTCTCACTCTTAGTGACTACCATAGCCCATTTTACCAGTGATAGGAAGCGCGTTAGCTACCCTCTTTTGTACTATGTTGATTCGTTGGTACAACAGCCATAGTGTATCAAATGGTCTGCCATTTTTTTGCGGCAGTTTTGTATAGCGCTCAAAAAATGTCGGGCTATGATACGTGGGAGGTCGAACTTCCCATTTTCCTCAGAGATGTTTTTCTTATTTTTTGAGAGGTTTCCAGAGATGAAGACAACTTGTTTTTGTCAGCATCCTAGGCCGAGGACTCATTTGTGGATGCACATGTGGGGGGAGATGATACCCAAGAGGGTCCAAGTGCAGTTTATGGATAGGATTGCACCAAACGAACAAGGGATACTAGGTAGTGTGGAGGATCACATGTTCATAATGGTGTTGTGTCCTTATGTGGGTTTGGATTGGAGAGCATGTACAAACATCCTCTTCACACCAAATGAGCCACCAGATGATAGAGGTAATATTATTTTTTTGTTTAAATTAATATAGTTTCATTTTATTGTCTTACTTAATTAGAATAAAATTAATTCTAACACGTTCTTTAACTTGTTTTATTAAATTGTTTAATGAATTAACTGTGTAATTATTGTTATGTACTATATATATTGCAGATATTGGCACTTCCATTAGGGACGTTCCTCCTTCCCCAACAGATGACGATGAGGATATGATGCATGAGGCCATGGTGGGTCAGGTTCCTCGAGTGCATATACCTGGTGGCATGCATCGTAGGCTTGATACCAGATTCATGTTGGAGTTGGGCGACCGACTCTCTGCACTTTTGACTGAGGTGGGAGTTTTCCCTTCCCTGATGCGAGACATCAGGGTAGATCCTATTCTCTTAAATATTTGGAGGGAGGTTTCGTGTGATTTGATTCCTCTTATGCATCATATTGTCGCAGCTGCCAGGATACTACCAGCGAGGAGGGATCTGGATTATAGGCATAGCTCTTCTTCCAGTATGACTCGTTCGTCCAATACCCCATAGATTGATGAGGGTGGTCGTGACCATCCTTCTCCACATCCTCCTCATCCTCCTTCACCTCACCCAGATCATGAGGAGGCAGAACATATTCCTCATACTCCTCTTTCACCTCACCTAGATGAGCATGTCGGACCTATTCATCATCCTCCTCTTTCACCTCACCTAGATGAGCATGTCAGACCTATTCCTCATCCTCCTCTTTCACCTCACCTAGATGATCATGCCATACTTATTCCTCATCCTCCTCTTCCACCTTACCTACATGAGCAGGAAGGACCTATTCATCATCCATCATCTTCCACTACAGACTAGGCCTCCACTAGTGTTGTAGATATGTAGATTATGCCATCGCCTGGACCAGATATGTTATAGAAATTATTTGACTTGTCCATGATATATCTATATATCTATATATATATATATATATATATATATATGGTGTTTTTTTTTCTATTGATCATGTTGATAATGTACTTAATTTATATGTTGATGTTGATGTGTATATTGTTAGGTCATGTTAGATTTGGATGTTAAATGTGCTTTATAGATGTGTATGTTATAACATTGTTCATTAGATATGCCTTTTTCCTATTGATCATGATGATATACTTAATTAATTTATATGTTGATGTTGATGTATACATTTTTAGGTCATGTTAGATATGTTTGATGTTAAATGTGTTTGATAGATGTGTATGTTAAATGATGCTTGTTAGATGTGTGTGATGATGATGTTAGAAAATGTTTTTCTTTTGTTAGATGTGATCACAATGATGATGCCCTGTTAAATTATTAGATATGTGTGCTAGCTAATTAATGACGTTTATATGTGCTAGAGATATATATAATTAGATTATGTTAGCTAGCGAATATAAATGTGTATTTTAGATGTCGTTTATGTTTGTTATAAGATGGTTATCATCATCATATTTATTTTTATAAATTACAAAATTCAATATGGTTGAAACTATAATTGCATAGATAGTTCATTATACATATTCATTCTAACTAAAAAAAAATTCAAAAAAAAAAATTGCATATGAATAAGTATTATTTTCCATTGTACTAATTACTCTTTTTGAATAGACTCTTCCACACTAAAAATTGTTATTATAAAAAAGTTATGATCTCCAATGATAAGCATTCTATTGGCTTTAAAATTCTATGGATGCAAATCTTCCTATTGTTATTTTTGTCATTATTTCGTAAGTTGATTGCTATCAAATTTTAAAATATTACTTCATTAATTGTGGTTTTACTCAACATTGGGGGCATAATTTTATAATTGTTTTCAAAAAAAATGATACAAGTATGTAAACTAACAAACACTACTTTAGTTAAAAACCAAATTATCACAAAATCATGTTATAAAATTAATTTTTTAATTATAAACCACATTTTTTGTTAATATTACTTTTAAATCTACAAAATAAATGAACATAAACTCAGTTTTTGAATCATCATGTTAACATATCCTAAAAAATGTTGTAATATTAAACATGCATATCAACCATGTCATTAAATATAATTATATCAAAATAAAAAGTAGAATTTCATATCCCATTAAAAGTTCAACTGGACATTTAACATTTTTTAGGATTTCACAATTGGAAATACTTAAAGCAGATGAAACATTTTTAAATATATGAAACCACATATAAATATGTTCAAATAACAAATGTTCCATGCACTCACAAATAATTTGAAATACAAACACATTACGGATCAAACTCACTGTTAACCAACTAAAATTGTTCAAAGATTTGTTATAATTAACTTAACATTTCCTCTGTCAGAAGATGAATAAAAAACAATATAATTAGTGAAATAAAGAATATAACAAAAATATACAACAACAGTATTAAAGATGAAATAAAACATGTACATATCACTCTTTGTTGTCATCACCCTCATCATCTTCCTCACTTGGCATGATAACACTATTGTTCTAAAAAATATGTTTTGATATAGGGTCGTGTCTTAATACAAACCAACAATCCCTATCCAACACATATGGGTAAAAAAACACTTGGTTGAAATGATTTGGGAAAACATGAGGCTCCTTAGCTTTATCCCACATTTTTTTAGAGTTTATACATATCATCCCACTATCACGATCTTCCTTTACATTATTCTGATCAAAGGTGTCCCACCACTTGCACCTAAAAATAACACATTGGAAAGAAAAGAAGTCCAGTTGAATGATCTCTTGTATCTTTCTGACATAACCTAACTTCTCTTGTATGTTGTTTTGATCGTGAGGGCTAGCAAGACTAGATTGGTCGACTCGAATTCCACTCCACAGTCTTGTGTCATATGTCCATCATCAGCATCCTCTATGTGAAAATGATGTCCATATGCCCACATAGATGGGAAAAATGCACCTATAAAAAATGAACAAATCACAATGTCAATATGTGTCTAATAACCCAACCATTAAAATATAAAATAACATATATCTACTTACAATTCCAATTTGCATTATGAAGTTAAAAATTATGTACACAAAAAGATTATTACCGAGTTGTTGCAACCAATCCCTATGTTTAGTGCATCCTCTTCTTCACATGGGTAACGACCGGATGCACCATATTTCTCTCTGACTTGGTCAGCAACCCAACTGTTGGGGCATATCATTGGCATATTTTCTTTTAAATGATCAGGATAAGGCATGCTTCTACCATTCAACCATCTAAATTATTTCCTGTCACTTTCCCATTTCCTCCTTTTATGTTCATACAATGTGACCCACGGTTGTGTTTCCTCCGAATTGTAAAGAATGAATTTATTGATGGCATCAATTTATGAATTCGTTGATGTATTCATGAAATCAAACCAACATATAGTACATATGATATCATGAAAATATACATTATGAAGTTCAGTGTGAATAGTTACTGTGTAGAAATTTGACAAACGATAAGTCACTTACTATTTATCAAGTGCCTTTTTCCATTCTTTTGGAGAATCTCCCCTTCTCTTTTGTCTTCATCCCTTTCATCATCCCAAATCATTTCACCTGGTGTGTTTTTTATCTACTTGATGTACTCATTGGCATAATAGAAAGACTCATATGATATGTACCCCTCTACCATAGACCCCTCAAGTTTTGTCCTTTGACGAAAAAATCCTTTCAATTCTTCATGTACCTCTCTAAAAAAAACGTCCAATGGAAGGAGACCACCCCAACCAATTCAACCTCATCTACTAGGTGAATTAAAACATGAACCTTCAAGTCCATGAAACTCGATGATAGTTCCTTCTCAAACATACAAACAATCTCAGTTGTCTCTTGACGCCAGCATGGAATCCTAGCCATATGAATCTCCTTTGATGTGATCCAATGTACAAATGAATATAATTTAGATATGGAATGCCTTAGATCATGGGGGAAGTCATGTTTCACACACCCAAGAATGAGCAGAGGATAATGACACTACAAAGTAAACACATACAAAATTAATTATGTTTTATCCCATGGCATAAAAATAAAAATTACAAATAATAAAATCATATTTTTGACATATGTCATACCTTTAGAAGGTTCAAATGGTCATGTGATTTCAACCTCGAAAAATGGTCTTGACGCATAGTGAAGCAACGTCGTATGGAAGACCCATATAAAGAAGGCACCTTCACACCCAATATAACTTTCATTGCCAAAGAAATGTATTCTTTATTCAAAATCCATGGGACATCACCTTCTTTGAAAGACCAAGAGGGACCAACCTCTCCTATACTTTCTTTTCTTGGTGAATGTTTCTTTTTAGTTTTTGAAGAAATAAGATCTCTCCTCACAACCAATCTGTCACTTTCTTTCGATGATATGTGCCTCCATAAAGAAGATGAAACATTTTTAAATATATGCATGGGATATAGTAAGTGGGAAATCTTAAGATGCTCCCAATATGGGAGCTCATAAAAGACAGATTTCCTTTTTATCCCAATGGGAAATTTCTCAACATAGGTGTTGAAGAATTATAGATCATCGAACCTATCCTCCTCATTTGAATTGAATATTTTTGTAATATCCTTCTCCTTGTCTCTCTCATATCCTCTAAGCCATTCTATTGGTGTCATTATTGTAGCCATTTGGATTCTCTCTGGTTTACCATTGAAAGTGGATGTTGCTCGTCTATGAGAGTGTTCTTCTGGGAGGAATACCCTCAAGCAGTCGTACACTGGATTTTGTAGGTGGTTTGACCACCTAGCCTTCAGAGAAGTTCTACAACATTTACATCCATGATAGCCTTTAGTTATAAGACCTACGAAATTATTGTATACATAACCCGTTAGCATTTAAGAATACAATGTCAATCAAAGTGAATAAATATGCAAATAAATATTGTTATGTATATAAACAAATCAATAAACATGTTTATTACCAGAGAAAACTCCTAATCCTGCATAATCATGTGTGGTGTAAGTACATGTGTCATACAACGTAAAACTCATCTCTATTGTGATGGGTCTTGATACATAGTATACATGTATCCCTTCCCATAATTCCTTCAATTCATCTACCAATGGTTGTAGGTAGACATCCATATTATTCACTTGTCTTCTACCAGAGACTATAAGAGCCAACATAAGATGTTCATTATTCACGGAAAACCATGGGGGGGTATTGTTATCGATCACTACTACAGGCCAAACAAAATAGTTGGTGTTTTGGAGGGAATATTGGTTCACACCATCCATTGCTATGTTGAGTCGTAGACTTTGTACTTCATCCTTGAATTTTTCTGGCCATTTATTCTCTATATGCTTCATGGCTATTGAATCTGTTGGGATTCACATAACTCCCAACTCACTTATGTGTGAGGCATTCCATCCCTGCAACATAAATGATTCTTTGCAACGAAATAGCCTTTGGATCCTTGGGATTATAGGCACGTGCCTCAATATCTTATGAGGAGGACCATGCGATTTACCACTTTTATTTGATTTATGGTACCTGTCATGTCCACATTTCAGACATATTTGTTTGTCTGCATATTATCCTCTATATAGAATACAATCATTCAGACATGCATGATATGATATATACTCAGCACCCAACATTTTCAAGAACTGATTTTCCTCTTCGCAACTACTAGGAAAAACATTATCACTTGGAAGAACCTTATCTTTGAATATCTTGCAGTTAGAGGGAATTAGAATTAATGTACAAGGGAATTTAACGTTTATAAAAGTAACCATTTGTAATGTTTATTGTAATGTAACAAGATTTCGCAAAATTAATATAAGGCACTTGTTGGTCAATTACCTCAATATTTCCAAGAAACATGAATTTGACATGCCAAACTTTGCTTTCACGTTGTAAAGTAACATTGTTGTCCCAAGCTGGGTAGACTTTGACCGGGCACTAGGTCCAAAGAGGGGTGGTGGAAGCATATTTTAGGATTTCGGAAATGGTATCATTGATATGAGCATCATCCCCTACCTCATCGTTATGGAATGCATCTAAAAACATTATCTCTGTGGCAGTCGTATCTCGTAAGTAATCATCCATACGAACCTCTTTTTTATTGTCTCTATTTCCAACTTCTGAAGAACTGCTATTGGTGTAGTCATTCCTAATTGGTGAATTTGGGCGTAGTGGGAATTGAATAGGTGGTCGATTCAACCATTCTTGGTATGCTTCCTCTTTGAGTTGTGCTCTCATTGTAGCCTTCTCTCGAGTTGACATTGTTATGGGGTGAAAAGGAAGATGGTTGGTAGGTCCCTCATCATCAGAAGAATCCTAATTTCAAAAATATTGAACATTAGTACATCGATGATATTAGTAAGCACAATGCAATAATTTGTTTGTTCAAATTACATTATACCAAACAATTATTATCATCGTCGACCAATGATTTTGGCTAGAAGATGGAATGTCACAATTGGCAGTGTAAAGCGGCTATCCATTTTCATCTACCAACTACTTGTGGTATGTTTCTCATGATAAGACCTTTCGACGTTTTTGAACCGGTACTGGAATATTTTATGCATCTGACTCGATTCTGAATCGGGATCCTGCAAATTTGGATACATTTATAAAGATTGACATGGATAAAAAAATCAATGAGATAATTGAAACATAAATAAAATAAGTTAAACTTATTGGAGATGGAAAGGGAGAACTTCGCGATGGACTTTGAACAATATGGAATGGGCTGGAATTTGAAGTATTGGCCATTTGATCATATAATAATATTTTCTCCCTGCATTTCAGCAAAATTAGCAATGAATTTTCCTGTACATATCTAAAATAAATTTGGAGGACCATACCACAATTTGAGTTTGAATATAGTTTTGAAACCATTTTTCAAGAATAAGACGACATAAAACGTAAAATGTATACTGAAGTATTGCAAGTAATGTGAATTCATCCTAAAAGATAATTTAATAGGAATATACTATTTTATGTGCAAATAAAGTTAAAACAACTTTAAAAGCATCATGGTGCGCTTATAAACCACAAACACACTGGTGCACATATTAACAATAAGCACCGTTGCGTTGAAAAATCAACCACATTGTGTTTCTAGATTTTGTTAATAAAAAAAAATTATATGTCATTGGTGCGTCAAATAATATGGACGCACCGGTGTGTAATGTAATATGGATGCATCGATGCATCTTACATAAATGCACCATCGTATCGAAAAAGTAAAAAAAAAAAAAAAATTTAAAAAAATTAAAAAAAGAGCGGGAATCGAATTTCATAAAGTCATTTAAACACTAAAAACCTATTCACTATTTCATTAATTTGCAAAATTTTGCAAGGGAGAGACTTGCAAGAGAGACATACGGAGAAACATTGTGGAGGAGCATACTACTTTAGAACCAAAGTATTATTTAGAATATGAGAATTTGAAAAGTATGGTGATTCACTCTAAACCCTTTTCATAAAAAAAAAATTAATATTAAAAAGGTATTCAATATTTTCATTATTTTGCCAAAATTTACAAGAGACAGATTTGGAAGAGAGACATACTAGGGAAAACTGTGGAGCATAAGAATACTTTGGAACAACAAAAATATTCATAAAATTAGGATTTGAAGGGTATGGTGATTCACTCAAAACCCTACATTCAGAAAATTAAAAAATAAATAAAAAATCATACTTACCTTAAACCCTTGTTTTTTTTTGCTTACGTGAATGCAAAATTTCACCCTAGGGTTTAACTCCCTTAATCACTTCAGAATTGTGGCTTTACATTTTAGATATTTTAGATCTAATGGGTTTGTTTTTCTATATACAAGTGTTTGGCATGTGATGCAAAGGGACCACTTATTGCTTCGGATCCCAAACACAATCAACCCTATGCCTTTTTGATGTTTTCTTAAAAAATGTTTTCCTCTTTTGCAGTACGCCTTTTTGACAGAAACGCATCGATGCGTTTATGTATAAGGAACACACTGGTTAAACCAGATTTAAAAAAATAAATAAATAAAATATGGTGCATAAAAAAAATTCCGTCGATGTTCTCATCTAAACAACACAGAAAATGTTGTCACGTAATTTTTTTAATTTTCTTTATTTTTCTTCTCATTGGTGTGTATTTTTTCTATTGTTTTTTTTTTTATGAATGTTTAATTTTGTTGTTATGTTTTTATTTTCTACTCTATTCGATGTGATGTCTTATATATATATCGCATTGTTGTAATTCACAATATTTAAAAAAATAAATTAAATTGTTCGGTGTGTGTTGTTGTATGGAACGCACCAATGTGTTTTATGTAATAAGCACACCAGTGCTTTGTATATAAAAAGCACACCGGTTACAACGATTTTTTTGTTGTTGAAAATTATGTGATTTATTTATAAAATATATTTAATAATTTCTATATTGAATGGTACAGGTTGTATATTGATACAAATATGAGTGAGAAGATTTCAAATAAAAAAAATTATGGTCGACACAATGATGACACATCCAAAAAAAAAAAAAAAGGCAGGTTCTCTGCAAATTCTATACAAAATTAATATGGTTGAACTATATGTAAGTTTAACTCATATGTATTGGTTAGTATGTGTCATGTGGGGCCACAAAATGAGGAAGCTCGATAACATTATTTCTGATCTAATTGCAAAAGAGTGTAAAATCTTGATGGAAAAATTGCAGAGGGATGAATCAGGTGAATGAAAACATACTATTTAATATGATTTATTTTTTTTAATTTTCATTAATAATATACTTAGGAATATTAGATGACATGATTCAAACAATATATTAATTCACATATGTTTAATGTTCTACAGGCACCAACAACGAGGGAACAAAATTTCATCATAACAAAATAAAATTGATTAATATAGAAGATGTAAATGATGATGAATTGGTCCTTAACTCATCTGGAGTGGTGTTGGATATTAATCAAAGGGTGGAGGGGAGGGGGGGAATTTTACATAACTATGAGGGATATAGTGGAATGAACACATAGACGTACTTTCCACTTACAATATAGAAATCAATCCAATGATTCCAAGAACTAGGTTATATTTAACCTACAGGAAGCATTTCCAGAGCAATGGTCAATGAGACCTATTAGACTTGCAATAGAAAAAAAATAAAACAATAAAAAACAATCATTCAAAAAGAAATATTCCTAAAAACACTTTTTTAAAATATATCTATATATTATAAAGTATTCATTCATTAATATATTAATTTTGTGATATTTAGTTTTCATATATCAATATAAAAATACTTTATTGTCATGTTATTTTTCAGGAAAATTATGAAAATCCCATAGGACCAACGAGCTAATATCTAAAATATGCCAGTAGGAATATCCAAAAAAGTGTACAAGGAGATGGTCAAAGAATTGGACATAATTATGTTGCAGGAGGAGCTATCTCAACACCAACGTGCTTCAATTGTATGTAATCATTGAATTTTTCTATTAGGTACAAATAATTAAATATTAATTTTCAAATATTCTCTTACAGAAAAGAAAAGAAAATGGAACTCATTCTGCACATAAAACTGACGACAAGGAAGAAAAGGGTTGATAGCAAAGTTTGTGAGTAATTGTTATTTCCTTATAACAACTTAAGGTTTTTTTTTGTATATTTTAACGTGTTTTATAACAACCATCCTTGAATGTCTTCAAATAGGTGCTAACATACAAAGAAGAGCCATCAGAAAAAAATGATTGACATTGTGTTAATTAAGGGTTGTGAGTATATGTTGGCATATCAAAAATTAATTGTTGAATTTGTAAGTATAATCTATGTTGTTTTACTTCCATCATTTTATAATTATTGAAACAAAAATAATACTTTATATTAAATCTATGATTTATTATGGGGTATAGAACTTATAGGAAACAAAGTATGTGTTAAGTACCTGAATAGATCTAAAAATATAATCACCAAAAATATCGAATACACGATAGATTCACCAAGCAAGATAGAAGAAACCACACTTTATTGTTACCAAACCCTTGAGGTAGGGCAACACCATACAATGGATCCTATTATGGAAGGGATCCTCTCATGTTCACTTGCCTCTTCTAGGGGGCATCCTCCTATTAAGCTACCGCTCCAAATACAATATTTATTTTCATGTCCCATTACATTGCTTGAACCTCTTTATATAGTGCTACCATCACCTAAGAACATTCTAGAGGAGGAATCTTCTAGAAGTAGAACCTTTTAAGAAGTCCTCTTACATTTATTATATCTAACTACCATAGTGGGCCTTATTTAATAGTCCACCTTACATTGAATGGCCTCCACTATTATCACTATGGGCCCTCTGGGCCCCCCCACTACCTCTCTAGCTACCTTACATTACCACTTGTTAAGTACCTATACCAGATCTACAAATATACTTTAGAAATAACCAAGAATAAACCATAAACCATTCACCATAGCAATGAACACAAGAAATATCCAAAACCCTTAGGGTAGGGAAACACCATACAATGGATCCTATTATGGAAGAGATCCTCTCTTGTTCACTTGCCTCTTCGAGGGGGCATCCTCCTAATGATCTTCAGCTCCAAAT
This sequence comes from Picea engelmannii, assembly GCA_009831015.1. Classification (NCBI taxonomy): domain Eukaryota; kingdom Viridiplantae; phylum Streptophyta; class Pinopsida; order Pinales; family Pinaceae; genus Picea; species Picea engelmannii. The sequence continues at coordinate 454,580 of ML801097.1, read as the reverse complement.
ACAATAATTCTCTTCATGTCCCATTTCATTGCTTGAACCTCTTTATATATTGCTACCATCACCTGAGAACATTCTAGAGGAGGAATCTTCTAGAAGTAGAACCTTCTAAGAAGTCCTCTTACATTTATTATATCTAACTACCCATTTATTATATCTAACTACCATAGTGGACCTTATTTAATAATATAGTGAACCTAGTCCTAACTACCATAGTGGGCCTTATTTAATAATATAGTGAACCTAGTCCACCTTACATTGAATGGCCTCCACTATTATCACTATGGGCCCTCTGGGCCCCCTCACTACCTCTCTAGCTACCTTACAGTATGGAATTGAGCCAACAAAAGAATTGTTGAAACAAGACATGAGATTTGATTTTGAACATATGTGTATGATTCATGAGTCACTTCTTGCTTTTGAGGTACATCGTTTTTCAATTTGCATTCATGTATATTATTTATTTAAATTTTCATTATTCTCACCAATGTAGATAGACTCATTACAGTTTATTTTTATGTTTGTAGATGGAACTTCAAGAAGAACAAAACAATCGAGAAAATCAACCAAACATTCAACAAAATAACCCCAAGGCATGGAAGTAGTTCAAGCATTAACAATTGTTCTAGTGAAGAATGATGACCAATATATTTGGATATCAATGCAAGCTGCAATTGTATTTTTTTGAAATAATTGTCTGTGAAAATCAGACACTTTTTTTTAATGTAATGGACATAATGTCCCAATTGAAAGACAAGGGATTACTGATAAGTGTCCCAATTGAAAGACAAGGGATTACTGATAAGTGTCCCATTTTGTATGACAAAGACCCTCGTGTTCATATAATAAAATATGTTTTAATTTATTCTATTGTGTTGTCCAATGTCGTTGTGAAATGTTACATCATTGATTAAATATATGGATGACTAAATATTATAATGAAGAGATTCAAAATCTGAAGATATAACAAATTAATCCAAACATCATATCCAAATTCACTAATCAAAATACAATATATATGTAAAATTTTTGATAAATAATGGAATTAAAAAATAACAATAATTGCACTATCACAGGTCGATGTTTCTCGGTGTGTTTTAATTATTAATCTCATCTGTGCATTTAATATTAAAACTCACTGGTGTGTTTCATATGAAATTCGCACCAATGATTTTATGTAATCAATTAGCATTGGTTTCAATATTAATTTAATACCACCAAATTATACTAAATATTTGGCCACCAATTCGTTAATCTTATATGAACTACCGGTGTGTGTGTGTGTTATTGATACACATCAGTGCTATTGTGTTATTGATAAGCATGGGGGATTGTTTGTTACTGAAAAGCACCGGAGATTTCGATTTTTAATGCACCGTGGTGTTTTTCCCTATAATGAACTTGTGCATATTATTTTATACAGCATTGGTTCCTTCTTATTAATAATGCACCGACGTGTTCTATGCAGAAGCCCCAATGCTTAATTATTTTTAACTCTCTCGGTGCATTTTGATGTTAAATCCCCAGTGCTTATAAAACAAATGTGTTGGTGCTTATAAGACAAACGCCCCAGTGCTTAAATATTTTACTTCCCCAGTGCTTAAATATTTTACTACCCCGGTGCTTTCATATTTTAATGCCCCGGTGCTTGAAGTTAGGTGTACAACATCGGTGTTGTAGGTGTATGTACACACTAGTGCATGTACATTATACAAATGCACTGATTTGTAAACATTCTCTAACACCTCTGGCCGCCCATATTTTTTTAGTTAAAATCAACTTCCATTATAGTATCCGCAAAAACATCCTCTATCGAATAACAGATGTTGTAGCGAAGGTTTTTTTGACAATTTTTTCCAATTTTGTAACACTAGAACCCTGTGTTATAACCTCCGCTAAAAGGTATTTTCCTTGTAGTGTGAAGGGTAATAGTGTTCATTGGAGGATAATACAACAACTCCTTTGGTTTGATCAGAGGAGTTTATACGAACTCCTTCGGTCAAACTAACTCATCCGAAAACAAAATAATCAACTTAAAATTTGCTTAAGTGCCCAAAGTTGAAAGATACAAATTTGGCCGAAATATGAAACTTGAAGCAGCAGGCTTAGAGTGGGAGGAGAAATCATCAAGAAGATACAATTAAAGGAGTTTTAAAAGAAGAAAAATAAGGGGGATTGATTTTCTCAGGTGAGGGAGGTCAGTAAGAAAAATTACATTAAATGGAGGGTTATGGTGTCTGGCACAACAGAACCCAATCAGAGGAAGGAAGTGTTGAAACTACCACAAATGGATAGGATTGAGTCCAACAATTGAATTCTATGATCCAAATTCCATTGTGGGAGGTAGGGCCTATTAGTGTGCAAAAATTCCAAACCACCACAAACGGCCCAAATTTATCCCACTCACCTTAATCAAGGTTTGGAATTCCATTGTGGGGTTTTGAGATGTTCATGGAAGGGAAAGGATTAAAATACCACAAGGAACCCATATTCCATTGGGATCTTAAATTCATATCCCCCAAACCATCATGGGGTACCCATCCCCCACTATTAAATATGGTGACACCGAAAAGGGAAATAATATCTAATAGTGTAAACTCTTGAATCTCAACATTAATGAATATTTAACTAGGCCCAGAGTTGAATCTCTCCCACTAGTTGGAACTTGCCATGCCATATTCCATAGGAGCCAAGTTTTTTTGTGCAAATCCATGATGTTAATTCAAACTTCAAATCCAATGATGGTGCTAGATTGATGATCAACAACTCTAGTTAATTACCGAGGTTGAATATGTAGTTCTTTATTAGGGGGGTAAGCCTCCATAATTTAAAACCACCATAATACATGGCCCAAATGTTGATTTTTGTAGCTTCGGACAAGTATTCTCACATGGCCCTAGGTGTTGGGAATGTGGGAATCATCGTGGGCACCACATCATACTTTCAGTTTGGTGAAAACCCCCTTGGATTTGAGTGGCGGCTTCATGGGTTTGGTGATGGGATTTATGGGCTTGATTTGGGGTTTCACACCCACAAGGAAAGCTTAGTTTGATGTTGACTTGTGGAGGGGATTCTATGTTGACCCCTAGGACTTGTATATAAAGGAGAGAGGTCATTGTGACATTACACATCATGTAATGTGTGTGGAGACATGATGGAGCTAGCACAAGTGAATCTGCACTTGTGCTAGGAGGATTGTTGATCTCAGCAAAGGGGAAGCATGCAAGGTGGTGAATTTGTCCCAAGAGAGAGAAGAGAAGAAGATCGCACATGTGGAGAAATTTTTTCATACCATACGCATTTTGTAGGATGATGAAGAATGTATATACATAGGTTGCATACGAACAAATCGTGTATAGGGTGTACGCGATTTGTAGTGAAGCAAACATTGTATGTCCACAGGTTAACAGTAAGGTAAATCACGTATCTGGTTTTTTGGGTAGGTACAGATCCGTACAGGCTAGCAGGTGACGTCAACAGGCCGTATAGGTGGTATACAACATATTCGTGAGAAGAGGAGATTTCCAAATATTGTTAAGGTTTGGTTTTCTTGTTTGTATATTGGAGGACAAGGTTGTCCTAAGATTTGGTGATTTTGAGAGGACTAGTTTTGTCCTCAGTTTTGGTAACTTTGAAAGGACTGGTTTTGGTCCTCAGATTTGGAATATTGGATAAAGTTACAAAACATAAATATTGTGTCTCTTGCATATTGATGATTCATCTATGATATTTTTATTTTTGCTACATCTATTTTCAGTCAATAATTTCAGTGTAAAGTTGTTCAGTAATAACAGTTAGGGTTTTATTGTTATATCACTAGGAAGCAATTTTCATATATGAAATTAGTCACATACAGTTGCATGTGAAAATTGACATGATATAAGAGCTTGGGATATGAAGAGAAGGGGATCATCTTTGAGACACATAGCTGCTACAGTTGGTTGTAGATTTATATTTATTATTCTGGGAAGGTCACAAGTGATAGCTTTGAGAGGGAGCTACAATGACGGTTGCAGGTGGAAATAGTTTAGATGGTCTCTGGTTTGATACATGGAGCACACTGTGAAGATGAGGATTTGTGTACTATTGCAGCTCGTTGGTATGGCAGGTTGGGAGTTTCGATGGATTAGTGGAGAGCCTGGATCACAATAGTATGTTGTGTGGCATATTGCTAACCATGTGGATGGACTTCTAATTACTTTTCATGGTGAGTTCTGATGGGTGCAACTCATATGCTTTGGCACAGATGAGACAATTTTGTGTGCATCATAAGTTGATGAGATAGAGTCTGCATTGGGCCAGAGAGTTTCACATTGTCGCGGTATGACAATGTATGAGGTATTTGACCTAGGAGGATGAGTACATTTTCATAGATGAGTTGTGGAGGTCTAGAGTGGAATAGATTAAGTGTCCAACCACAGCTTGGGATTGTTTAAACAAGGACACAGGATCAGTGGTAGCAGGTGCAGACATGGATATATTTTTGGTGAATTAGATGATGGACTTGGGTAGAATTTCATTGGATGGTCATGACTTGGGGAAGTGGGATGATTTCCTTGGAGGATGCTTACCTTGGAGGATTGCATGGTTCTTATCCAATGAGAGCCATCGACATATGATAGGGGCACAAGATTTTCTCGTGAGTTTCATAGTGTCTGACTTAGGTATGTACAAGGAGCTTGGTAAGAGGATTAGGAATGTAGTAAAGGGATTTGGAGCAGTGGTATTACAGCTGGAGTTAGGGGGCAGGGATGATTTTAGGGGCTAAATTTGTCTCATGGGCTAATTTTCCATGGTTTTTCCAAAATCGAGATTCGCTATTTTAAAAATGATTTTCCCAAATTCTATAGGATAAAATTATTTTACCTTAAAAATCACCAAAATGTTATAAAAACTATATAAAATCCTTAGAAATTTGAATATTTTTACAAAAATATCACCAATCATTTATAGTTTAAAAATGAAGGATTAGTAAGATCCGCCAAGTTTCTACATTTTAAAATAAATTTCCATCCTTAAAATCATCCATGTTAGGGAGTGTGTTGCGAGTGAAAAATGTTTTGTGGTGCCAGGAGTGTGTTCTCAGCCTCGAGTATTAAGGAGTAGGACTATGCAATGTTGGTCCAAGATGGATAGGCGTTATTGGATGTTGATTTTGTCTTCCCAGGTTTTGGGAACCTTTTGTGTTGGTAATATTTGAACGAGATATGTTTCCATGGTTTTAGAGGATATAGACCGATTGTATCCAAGAGAAGGATTGGTTGATGTCCAGGGAGAATACATATGGTTTCATTTTCATGAATATGGTCATTTTTCTTGACAGAGTCAACACCAGAGGGGAAGGGGAAGAAGGAAACAGACATCAATAACATAGGTTGATGAGGTTGCAGACAGGTTCCAAAGGGAGATATTGTTGGTCTCTGCCCATTTCAGGTATAATTTCCAATAGGGGGACTTAGTTGATGGATATTGGAGCATCTTACCATATGACAGGTGCTAGAGAGTTGTTTGAAAATTTCATAGAGACTCAAACTTGTGTGTGGATCTTGGCATGGTATTCAACAATGAAATACGAGTATGTAGTAGGGAGGAGCAGCCTCCCAGAAATATGCAGAGGACAAGAGACATGGAGAAAGTAGCTCTGAAGGTTGTGTGGACTCAGAAGGATTTAGGAGACTCAAAGGGAGTCTAAATTCAGAGGGATTAAGGAATCTTAGAGGGAGTCTAAATTCAGAGGGAGTTAGGAGGATTGGAGGGAGTCTGACTTTAGAGGGAGTCAAGAGGCTCAGAGGGATATTCAATCACTCAGTGGGAGCCAACCTTCAGGTCCATATGGGAGAGAGGCATCTTCCAATACTGTCAGCGAGGTATCATGTGTTGATATGGCCAGACAAACATTTTAGAGGCAGGAAGCTCCTAGGAGTAGGATGTCTTCCAGGGAGGGATCATGCCAGAAAGAAGGATTTTCTTCAGTGACCAAGGATGCATCCAATTAGGAGGACTGGAGAGAAGGATTTGCTTTGGTGATAGAGGGAGTAACCAATCAGATGGATTGGAGAGAAGTTGTGGTAGAGGATATAGTACGGGAGACAGAGCTACTTCCAGGTGATAATGGAGGATGGAATGCCTCCCTCGCTAAGAGGGACTATTGATGCTTTGGTAGCATCATGAGGCATTCGCACTTGTGGAGTGTGGTGAGAATACCTTCCTTGCTAACAAGGAGTGTTTATTTTTTTATCTTTGGATAGGTATTCTCACATGAACCTAAGTGTTGGGCATGTGGGAATCATCATGGGCACCACATCACACTTTCAGTTTGGTGAAAACCCCCATTGGATTTGATTGGGGGATTTATGGGTTTGATGATGGACTTTGTGGGCTTGTGTTGGGGCTTCACACCTAGTACAAGGAAAGCCTAATTTGATGTTGAATTTTGGAGGGGATTCTATGTTGACCCCTAATATTTATATATAAATGATAGAGGTCATTGTGACATTACACATCATGTAGTGTGTGTGGAGACATGATGGAGCTATCATATGTGAGTCTACACTTGTTATAGGAGGATTGGTGATCTCAACAAAGGTGGAGTCTGCAAGGTGGTGAATATGACCCAAGGGAGAGAATAAGATAAGGCTTCACGTGTGGAGATAATTTTTCGTACCATACGTGGTTTGCGGGAAGTTGAAGCACGTATATACGCGGGTTACAAATAGCATATGTCAACGGGTTTCTAATAAGATAAATCACATATATGGTTTTCTAGGAAGGTACATATTTGTACAGGATGACATGTGACGTCAGCAACCCGTACAGGTGTTCTACAACAGATTCATGAGAAGAGAAGATTTTCAGATATTGTTGAGGTTTGGTTTTCTTGTTTTTATATTGGAGGACAAGGTTGTCCTCATATTTGGTGATTTTGAGAGGACTAGTTTTGTCCTCAGTGTTGGTGAATTTGAGAGGATTGGTTTTGGTCCTCAAATTTGGAGAATTGGATAAAGTTACAGAACAGAAGTATTGTGTCTCATGTATATTGATGATTCATCTCTGATATTTTTGTTTCCACTGTATATGTTTTCAGTCAATAATTTCAGTGTAAAACTATTCAGCGATAATAGTTAGGGTTTTATTGTTATATCACTAGGAAGAAATTTCCAGATCTGAAATTAGTCACATAGAGTTGCATGTGAAAATTGAAACCAAACACATGAATTGAAGAGGAATTCAAGAAGACACTTGGAAAGAGGTAGGTCTATTGGGGGGTCTAAAGGTGAAATGAAAAGTACCAAAAATGACCAGGAAAATTTTCACTTAACAAAGGTCTGCAACCTACATTTCTATCCTAATCTTGGGCTCATTTTTCTCTCAACGGTATATAAGAGAGAATGTTTTCTCATTTCACAAGAGGTTCATTAGAGGTTCAAATCAGTCACAAAAAGGACTGAAATAGAGGCAAGAATCCATCAGAAACATAATATCTTCCTAGTGTATCACTACTTTTGTTGTACCAAGTGAATATTCTTATTCTTCTAATTTTCTTATTTCATTATCATTTTGTAAACATTGTCTAAGTAATAAAATTTGTAAATGGATGCAAGGAGGGCCAAGAAAATGATTTTATAGTCCAAACCCCTATTTTACTTTTGTATAAAAATCAACGATTGTTTTAGAACTGATACTTTATAGTCCCCAACACTAGAGTTGTTATTATATAAATTAATTGATAGGTTGATTGTGTAATTAAGACTGAGGCACATTTCCATTGATGAAATATTAAATCTCAAGAAAGTTATGTTGGTTTCCCTTTCATTTATTGTCTCACATGGTGTTGAATAAACCAATGGATCTATGCTTGCCTTAACCATTTGGTTTTATATTTAATGAATATGTGTTAGGAAACTAGTTTAGCCTCCTCCTCGGCATATATTTGTTCTTTTTATATGATTTATTTTTCACCCAAAACTAGATCACAATGCCCATGGTTTAAAAGATCATTCCTATGGCTGAAATCTATTAAATCCCCTTATAATTGTTTGTCTTCTTGGTCACCCAAAAATCGTAAGTCAACATCTCTCTTTTTTCAATTTAAGTAAATTGTAGAGACAAAACCATGCACCATCAAATCCCTACAATAAATCCAATCAGTGCTTGAAAGAAAAAAATTGTTCTAGTGTGACATGCTAGAAAATAAATTTAGGACCAATGAGTGTACCCCCCCCCCCTCTGGATTAAGTGATGGATCGAAGGCATGGAGTGGTGCAAAAGGGTTATCTTTCATACTATGCCTCAACATTGAGACCTTGAGTGAGAGTAGAGAGGAATAACCTTGGGCACAACATAATAACTAGCACTATTTCCATGGAGAGAGTTCTTCTTGAAACATAGTGACAAAGTTTTTGCAACTCCAATATTCATTTGTTTCTTTATTTTTAAAATAATGGATAATGATACCTGATATCATACATAATTGAAGATGTATATATTTCTTCAAAGTTACTGGTGACTTCACTAGGGAATGTCGCCCTATTCCCATTGATACTAAATATTTTCTACCTATGGTGAGCAAGTAGTGGCTCTTGAGGTGAAAGTATCTCACTTGGTGACCCTACATCCATTTCACAGCATTAGACCAAGCTCAAATCAACACACATCTCTTCAATACCCAAATCCTTATTGTCACCATCTACTAATCAATTTGGGTTTCTAAGTGTTCTTCCATATTGTTGTTGAATCCCATCTTGAAAATACCATATTGATATTATATAGAACTTTTAGTGAATGCCCTTATTTTATTTGTAATCATATATTCATTTAAAATATTTATTAATATAGGATTCAGTATCTCCCTTTCTTAGCCCAAAACCCTTATGCTCAAAGACACCTAGTTCTAAAAACTATGATTCATTATTTGCATGAGTTATAATCATGACTAGAAATCATCCTAACTATGTCAATAATTGGTTGGATAGAAGGGATATTCCCATAATATTTCCTATAACCCTTCACCCTTTACCTAATGGATATCTAGAAATCATTCCATTTTTTAGTGGAAATAACCCTAGAGATGGTGACAAACACCTCACCTCCTTATAAAATTTCACCAATAGAGTCTTTGTTGAGCATGAATATGTTTTCATATGTCTCTTTGTACAATCCTTGGAAGGGGTTTCTATATCCTGGTTCAGGCACTTGACACCAACGCCACTTGATAGTTGTTGCATGATCATTTCCTCCATAGGTTGGAAAAGAGAAAGGATCATTTCCAGCTCTTGACAGAGTTTAATTATTTAGCGAAGGATGAACTTAAAGGTGAAACAACACTCAATAATAGGTTCCTCAAGTCTTATCAAGGAATCCTTGAGAATATTAGACCTTCATACAATACTACCATGTTGACTTACACCAATTCCCAAAGCTCTTATGTTTCACTATACCTCAAAGACACGAATTCATCAAATTTGGATGTCATGCTTGATAATGCATTAGAGATTGAACTTAGCATGTCATATTATGAACTCTTGGCTTTCTCTCATCCCCATTCTACCAAGGAAAGTGAATGTGAGAAATAATATAAGGCTCCAATTTATATTATATATCTATTGGATTCTTGTTTACATGAGGGTCTCCTAACATTGTCAAAATTATAAAGAAGATGGGAGAGTAGAATTCAATGTTCCCTTAACATAGCAAAATCCATGATCAAAGGGGCCCTTTGAGAACAAGATACATATCAAATGACAATTTCATTTATAATAGGCCATTGGATCTTGTTAAAGTGGGGATCTCCATATATTTTGAAGGGCATAGTCAAGGTGAAAACCTTTCCTGGCTAGCATGTCATCTTGATGAAAAAATTGTTAAAACCAATGGTGATTAGTCACTTTCCTCCATTTATGAAAATAGTTGTCATCCAAATGATATAAGTCAAGAGGATGGTCATTTCCATCACATGGGTTATAAAATTCATGTTTTATTTAATGGATCTCTTTCTTTTTTGAAAGATGTTTCTGTGATTGAATGTTAATAAGATTCTAATGCTAACTTAAAGGATGCAAACCATGAATATGAGTCTACAAACCAAGGAGGAAATGATTACTAGTGCAAGAAATCCAAACATGATGAATATGAGAATAATTTATCTATCCAAGATAAGAAAGTGTCCTTGTATGGTCCTAATTATGATAATGATGGATTTCCCATGAATTCTCACTCTAATGATGAAAGGGGAAAGGACATTCATCATGAGGATGAGGATTCCCAATACAACAATGATGATGAGGGTAAAGGAGGTAAATATGATAGAAAAAAAGGGTGTTCCCATAAATATTAAGCTAGATATGAGGCATAAATTCCATAAACATTAGAACATACAAGCTTGGAATTTGATGGTATCTTGGATGATGATGGTGACAGTGAGAAGAGAAAGGTTTATTTTACATCTGAACATCCAATGAAAAGTGTAGATTTCGTATGCAAGTAAAAATCTGATTTTTCTCCTACACTTCATTCAAAATCCAAATGCCGTGAAGATTTTTTCTTCATAAAGACCCAATTAAAGCATGGAAGAAGGAGATGGTCCAAAAAATAGAGCAACAAAAAAAATATTGGAAGTGGGTAATGCATTCATCCTTTTATTTTGTTTACACCCATGTATAATATATTATTAATTCTTCTCATTGTATTTCTAATTTCATTTGTGTCCCAAACAATGTTGGCCTCTCTTGGACATGTTTTATAGTCATTGGGGATGTTTTACCTTGTCATTTTGTAACATACCCAACCTGCTAAGTAGCATTAAGGAGGTGGGGTAATTAAAATTTTCCATCTTATACACAATTCCAAAGCCACTTTTGAGCTTACGATGGTATCTGACTCATTGAGATATTTCCAACGATTGTAATCTTGCTCAATTTCGAGCTCCAAGCAAGAAGTTATGGCCCTTTAAATTTTTCTAAGGGCTCTCATATCTCCTGCCAGGTCATCATTCATACAGGTGGCATGTCAGATATGCCTACATGGAAATCGTACAGATCCACATCATCTCTTATATGGACATCCTTTGGTTTTCACGCTTATCAATGTGAAATTCCCTTTTTATGGATTATCCCTCCTTTAGAAACTTCTGGTCTCATCCAAAAATGTTATCTTTTGTGATGTGTCACATTCCCCAAACATTTTGGCTTTGTGTCATTTCGCAACTGAAATTTCTTTCTTGTGTGATAATGTGTTTCTTCTTTGTTTTTATTGCTTCATAAATTTTTCTGGTTTGTGACATATCACACAAAAATATATATTTTGTGACATGTCGCTTGCTCCAAAGTTTTCTATTGCCACAAAAAGTATCCTCCACCCTGTTATTTTCTCCATCTTCCATTTCCTTGTCCTTTTCCCCTTATCTCCCATTCATCACATCCTAAATATTTGTGTGATGTGATGTATCACACTTCCAAGAAAATTCTCATCACACCAGAAGAAATCTTCTCATGTGACATATTGCACTTGATAAGTTTTTCTCTTTTGTGATGAATACTTGTTCTTCCTCTTCATCGTATCACAAGAAAAAATTGTTTTCTTGTGACGAAGGGAGACTCTCTTGGCCTTATTGCATCTCTCAAAATATTCTTCCCTTGTGATGTATCACATGAAGATTTTGTTCATGTGATACATTGCGTCGCACTAAGTTTTTCCTTTATGTAACAAGGCTTTCTCCTCCCTTATCACATCGCAGGAAGAATTCTCTTCCAGTAGTGTATCATACGAATTGTATCTTCATGTAATACATCACATCACATGAAGTTAAACTTCATGTGATAATCCGATTTCCTCAAAATTCTCTAAGTCCCAAACTTTTCCAAGATTCTTTGTATTGCACATAAAATGTATTCATGCAATATAGGGTGTATAGAATAAATATTGTTTTCATGCTATACACCATGTATCACATGAAAATAAACTTCATGCAACATGAAATACTTGGTCCATTTTTCCTTAGAATAATTCCAGAAAATTTCCAAAAATTTCCTAAGGAAAGAAAACACTTTATATGCCTCTATAAAGCCAAAATTAGGGCTCTCCTCTAAATTTCATCAATTCAACCAACAATCCAAAACAAAATTCCTTTTAAGAAATCACTCTTTTACAAATTTATAAGAGAGATATATTATACCTCGTATTATTTTGACACAAACCACAAATGCAAAAGTCCATATAACCCTCAAAATCACTAGCATCATAACATTGGCATCAAGTCTATGTAGACTAAGAAAACATCATACACATCAACCATGTGATAGTAATATTGACATAATTTTAAGGGTGTTCAACTCCAAATACACACACACACACACACACACACACACTTTGACAAATTTGTCAAACTCATAAAATTACAAGCGGGTCTTTCAGTAAATAGGGCTCTCCTTTCTTGCATATAGCAAAATAAATAAGATGAGGTCACTCATCTTAAAGGATGTAATTCATACCAACAAACCAAATTCAAGAATTGAACGACCCATACCATAACATTTTTGTAGCATGATACAAAAGAGATCAAAATCCAAGAGTTGAATTAATTCCTCTACAAAATAAAACTCAACACTTGAGTCTGCAAGCCCAAAGGGGTTGGATCCAATGGTGGAAAGCGAGGAGTTTTTCACCGTTGGGCAAGGTTCAATTCTCGTGAGGGCTTTACCTGGAGCCATGGGGACACCTTGAGGTAGTGGTCGAACGTGTGGTTGCACCCAGAGATACTATAATAAATGGTATCGTGACCCATGCACACATAAGTGGATCAAAGCCCACCCCCATGTCCTTCAACTGTAAAACTCCTTGAGGTGTAGGACAGTCGGTGACGGAGTGCGTTGTTAAGCCACTCCGTGATGTTAAAGTCACCGGTTCGAAACATGCGGGGACAAAAAATCCAACCATGTTAAGGGTTGGTGTGGCTCAGGCCGGGTGAAATCCCCGGGTGATTTTGACGGCTTAGATGCCCCTGAGTTACGGTTTCTCAAGCCACAGGTTAATCGCGTAGCCAACAGGTCCCGAACAAATTAACAAACAAACAAAAAAAAACACTTGAGTCTGCAAGTTCTTCATGATTATTTCTCCTGAACATTAAACATCATATATCATTCATGCATGCATATCATCATTCATAAGAAGAAATATAAGCTCATTTACTAACATTCATTTTCTAAAGGGACTATGGGAGGAAGAGACATCCTCTTAAAAATATACGAAAAGAAACAGTCACATATTTATAATTCACACTCGGCCATGTTTTTAACAATCCAATTCATTCATTCATTTACATAGGAATTTCATTCCAAATAAGATAAACAATTTTTGCATCTTGATTTCCACAAACAAAATTCAAGGCAAGCCATGAAGCAACCAAGGTGACTTTTCCACAAATTTGAAGACATCAAGTCAAGTATGCAAACAAGCTACTAACAATAAGAGTTGTTAATTCCTTGATTATCCCTCAACTATGCTTCTAGATTTCATAGGGTTGACAATATATAATTTATCATGGTCGTGATAAAACCCTGTCTAAAATTACACTTAATTAAAAACATACATAGGTAAATTCATATAATTTCTAAGGTATAAAATAGAGATGCCAAAGAAGTTATGCATCCATGAGTTTCCTCCCATGCAATTTTTCCACAACCAATTAATTTTCATAATCAATTGCAAGAATATTTCACAAGACAAAATAAGATAAACTATGTGTAAATTTTTGGGCATACTAAGGGCACTTATCTGAAATTTAATTTTCCAACAAAATGATTGAGGGTGAAAAAAATTCCACCAAATATTAGGCTTAGTTGCACTATTTTTTCTACAACTTGCCACCCCCTAGTCAGACCATGATATCACCAGGGTGAATTTTGGGAAATCTCTTAGAAACGTTTTACAAAAGGGTATACTCTAATAAGATAATTTTCATTGGGAAAATTCTTCACAAGCTCGTAGGACTCCCACGAACTCTTGGTAGCCCCTAATGTTGGCTCAACACAACACTAGAACAAACTTCCCCTTCACGGATCCATAGGCCCCAGGGGAACTCCTCATTCAATGCTTCTAATGCACCCAATAAGGCCTTGACTCGCTATCCTAAGTTTCGAAAGAGCTAAAGGTTCCCCATGAAAATTCCTATCTCGAATTTTCTAGTATTTTCTCATTGGTTTATCTCATCAAAAACTCATTTTTCCTTCCCTCCTTCATTCATTCTCTGCATGAAAAAATTATGTCTAATTATCCATTTGTGTGCCCCTGACAGAAATTCATGATTTTCTCCTTTTCCCCATGTAGCTTGGTTCATCTACAAATTCCAAGGTGGGAACTCTTGCCCACTCCATGCATTTATTGTTGAGATACTTCTCAACCACCATCCCATGATTTAATAATTATGGGAAGGAGACATCTCAACCAACCAAGTTTTTCTCATTAAATGAATTAGGCTAGAGGGAAAATGAGTGAAACATTTTTCAAATTCAAATCTTAAAAAAATAGTCTTGACAAGGGTGGCTTGGAATTATTTACAATGTGAGCCCCAAAGACCCCCTCACCATTCCCTGCTCATGGTATCATCGTCCCTATAGGGGCTCATTCCCTCAGTCAGTGGCTTGTATTTTTTCATTAATTAAAATAAGATGCATATACATTGTCTTTGATTTATCTACTTCAAATTGGCATGATAACAAAACATTCATGCCAACATAAATAATGCTAAATATAATTAATTACAATTTAAAATGGGGATGTTACACCTTTTTATATTCCAAACACCAATGAAATCCACCTTTTTATATTCTAGGTCAAGGGGATTTTCATTGACAACTTGGGAATGCTCCAAAGTTAAGGGCCTATGTTTGAGGGGCCTGAAACCTCTATAGGCCTCTCCACCATCTAATTTCATAAGTTTCATCGTGACCATTCATGACATGTTGTGAATAAAGAAGGGGTCAAAAATGGTTGTGGTGATCTCGAACAAATGATTACCATTACATAGAATGGGTTGGAGGAGAGAGATTGTGTGTAGACACAAAAGTTCCACGAATGTTTGCAATGCTCTCTAATAAAGGTGATATAACAACCCAAAATGTACCAATATGAATGACCTATATTAGATCCACTAATCCAAATCTATGATCCTCTTTCCATCGTTTCATATAGTGTTTTTAAGAAATCAAAGAATGCAAACCACCACTAATAACTAAAATCCACCCCACTAAAATAGATCTACAGTGGAAATTTCTTCACCGGGGAGAACCTTTTTGGGAAATCAAAGAGTGTAAAGTATTATAAATGGCAGATTGAGATTATTCTAAGATCTAATACATAGTCTATATTTCATCATAGGAGGGGGGGGAAATCGAAGGAAGGAAGGGTTGAAAGTGCTATGAATAATCAAGATTGAGTATCCTAAGTTATATCTACAATCCACGTTCCATCGTGGGAGGTGGGGCCTATAGGTGTACAAAAATGTCAAATTATAGTGAACGACCCAGATTTGTCCCGTTCAATTTAATCAAGGGGTTGGAATTCCATTGCGGGGGGTGGAATCATCGAGCGAAGGTAAGGATTGAAATGCCACAAATGACCCAAATTCCATAGGGATCTTAGATCCACAACCCTCATTCCACCATGGGGTACCCCTCGTGTTAAAGATAGAGGTATTGACAAGGGAAACAATATTCAATAGTACAAACTCTAGGATCTCCACATCAACAAGGATTCCACTGTGCCCAAAGTTGAATCTCTCTCACTAGCCAAAACGTGGCACACCATATGCCATGATACCCAAGGTGATGGTGTAAATATTATCCCTTTTTTATTTTCTATATAAATATTATATAACCTAGCATGTTGATAGCTTATGTGACTACATCAAAAGAGGCACCCGAAGAGGTCCACCTCAGGAGATTCCCACTTCTTTCCCAAGTTCCATCTAGACAATAGTACATGAAACAATAGTTTCACCTCAAGTAGAGTTTCCCATAAGAACCAAAAGGAGAAGTAGTGCTAAGAAAGGAAATCAACCAAAACAATAAATAACTATTTTCGGTTAGAATTCTCATGTGTGCTCCTAATTTTGTGGTATTAAGGGAGAGTGGTGGTTTTGAAGTAGAAATTAATCCTTAAGGAAGAAACAACTAATTAGTAGTGACAAAGGTCTCACTAGCATCTATATAAGTAGCCCTCAATAGTAGAACAAATCATCAATATTTTGATACCATCAAGTTGTTGAATTTTTTATTCATTTCCCTATATGGTGGGAGGATTAGTCACATTCGTTTTGTATTCTTTATTTTCTCATTCTCTTCTTCTCCGTAAGAACTATTGTATGCCCCGGATTTCATAAAGAAGCAATAAAGGGTCCACGACAATGATTTTATATTCCCAACCACTGGTGCCCTTATTGTGTAAATGAATGGTGGTTTCAAACATGAGATTTTACAGTCCCCAACCTGGAGGAAAATAGATTTGATATGTCATTTTCATTGGTATCCCAAGAAATGTAGAGGGCCTTCAAGGGTCAAGCCTTTCGGCTCACATAGTGACATAATATCAACTTCCTACTAACGTTTAGGTAATTGAATTCTATCTACATGATTTAAAAGAATGGGAAATTAAAATGTGATTCTCAATTTCAAGTCAGGAAGCTAAAGCAATAAAGATAGGGGCAAGAACCAATTTGCTTCAAGATCTAGTTGTTTGTTTATTGTCATTTGTCAAATTTTCATCAAAACTTATAGTACCCCTTCCTTTTGTTGGAAAATTGGTTGTCATTGATGTCAACCCTAGAAGAAGTCTACAAGCTTCTAGAAGTAATGGGTGTATTTGAAGAAGTCCCCAAAGTAAAGTTTGGAAGTCTCTAGAAGCAATGGGCATATTTGAAAAAGTCTCCAAAGTAAAGTTTGGAAGTCTCTAGAAGTAACGG
Source organism: Picea engelmannii (assembly GCA_009831015.1). Classification (NCBI taxonomy): domain Eukaryota; kingdom Viridiplantae; phylum Streptophyta; class Pinopsida; order Pinales; family Pinaceae; genus Picea; species Picea engelmannii. The sequence goes on along the minus strand of ML801097.1, from coordinate 437,632 downwards.
GTGTGTTTGAATAAGTCGCCAAAGTGGTCCCATTATGGCATAGATTTAAGCATGGCCCTCATGGGAAGATGCTTTGAATAATTCTACAAGAATCTCTGGAAATATGGTTAAGTGGTTAAGCAGTGAAGATGTCCTGGAGGTGTGGTCATGAAGCCTGAAGTTGATTGGAGGAAAAGAGTATGAAGGACATTGTAAATACATGCAAATATTTCATAGATGTATAGTCCTCTTCATGTCATTTCCAACGATAGGTGGTACGCCATGTGGTTCCTCACGATTGAGAAGTTATACCCTCTTAAAGATGAAGCCTCGAAGTATGGTTAAAAATCCCCTAAACAGTTGCAACAAGAAGTTATAAGTCAGCCCCAAAATAAAGAAAAGGAGAAAAATGGTTACAACAAGAAGTTACAGGTATACCCTAAATTCAAATAAAGGAGGCACTTGGAAAAGTATAAATACCCATCAAGAGCCTCTCATTTGATAAAAAATCAAGTGAAGGAAACCAAGAAAGTATGTGATCTCTTAGCGAAGGCGAAGTAGCAGAGGAGTGCGAAGGAGGAAAGTCTCGGAGCCGCAGATTGGAGAAGGGCTTTCGGTAACCCTAGTTGAGAAGACCCTCACGGGTTAGGTATAGGGCGTTCCATGAGGACCCTGCAGGTTGCATAGGACTCATCACGCGAGGCCCTGCTAGTTCCCAATCCAGTCCAGTGAGGCTGAAGAAAAGTTTGATCAAGGTGCTCTTTTATTGATGTTGAAGCCGAGGAAGGTTTGATGATCTAATATTTTGTGCACCAGTTTCTTTACGTGACAAAAGGTATGTCTTTCTATATGCTTTGATGTGCATATCTTGGAGGTTATGGCCTATGATTGAGGCATATCTTGGTTCATGGTTTGAAATATGTCTTGAATGTTTTTGGCACATGGTTGATGCATGCCTTGAAGATTATGGCATATGATTTGAGGCATATCTTGGATGGTTTGACACATGCTTAAGGCATGTTTTGGCACATGTTTGAGACTTGTATCTTGGATATTTTGTCACATGGTTTGAGGTATATATTAGACATTTTGGCACATGATTTGAGGCATATCTTGGAAAGTATGGTACATGTTTGAGGCATGTCTTGGAGGTCTTGGCACACGGTTTGATGCATATCTTGGCACATGGTTTGATGCACGGTACATGGTGTAAGACATGTCTTAGTACATGTTTTGAGGCATATCATGGATGCTTTGGCACATGATTAAGGCATACTTTGGCACATGGATTAATGCATATCATGGTGATATTGGGTATATTATTTGGGGGATATTCTTGGTGATCTTGACATAAGCTTTATGTGGTTGAACCAATTTTGATGATGATGATGTATCAATATCAGTGACATAAACAGTGACAGGTTGATGATGATTATGTATCATTATCAGTGAAATAAATAGTGATAGGTTGATGATGATGATGTATCAGTATCAATGACAGAAACAGTGACAGGTTGATGATGATGTTGTATCAGTATCAATGATAGTTAGAATGACAGGTTGAGTCTCTCATTTATGTTTATGGGAGGTTGGTTGGTGCACAAGAATATTTGTGTCTTCAGATAGCAGGTTGGTTCTTGCAAGGGAGTTGCAACTTCCTTTGAGTTGGTGCTCATAAAACTAGGGGGTTGGAGCCTCCTTCCATTTGGTGTTGGAGAATCTAGGGAGTTGGAGCTTCCTTAAGGCCGGATCCTGTAAACTAGGGGGTTTGAGCCTCATTCCAATTGGAGCTAGAGAATTTAGGGGATTGTAGCTTCCTTCAGGTTGGTGCCTCCTTCCAGTTGGTGTTGGAGAATCTTGGAAGTCTTTTTACTAATATTTAACGCCCTGCATTACCCTACCTCCACATTGCCCTATTTCTACATAATTCTATTTTCCGATTTTATTATTTCATGAAATTATTCATTTCATTCCTAATTTTTATCCCTTTCCCCTCCTTTAGCATATTGGGACACGTGGACATACCATATTAGGACACATGGCAATGACATGGACCTACCATATTGGGATACATGATAGTGAGGTGGACCTATCCCCGGGTGACATGTGGTAGTGAAGTGGACATGCCACATTATGACATGTGGAAGTGAGGTGGACCTACCCTCTAGTGAAACTTGGATGATATTTAGGGGAGACACAGATGATTGGGAAAGTGATTTGGCATGATGATTGGGTGATGGCGTGGCAACCAAAAGTTAGAATGTGCACAAACTATGAAGGGATCCATAGTTCTCTCTATTTCACACACAAATAATATGGGAATGAATTTTGTGTATAAACATGTATGAGAACTATTCCCCAATATATGTGGGATAAATGGGGCAGATTTTTAATCAAGGGCTCATAATTCACGTGAATAGATCAATAGTTCCTCAGTATCCATCTTCCAAAGGCCATAACTTTTGATCTCGATGTCCAAATTGAGAAAATGATATCTCATTGAAAAGATAGAGACAAGAAGAACACTTTGGAATTGGTTTCCATGGATGAAATCATTATCATCATGCCATAAAAATTAAATAAAATTCAAGACTATTTTCTCTCTTGGCAACAAGTTATTTTAGGAAAATTGTTTATTGAAAGAAATTCCTAAGCTTCTAAAGTGGGTCCTAGTTGATGGCATGAATATGTAAGTTTACATTTACAATTGGTAAAATAAAACCCTAACTCTAACCCTAGAAAAGATTCAAGAATATTATAAAAGAAAGGGTGAAATGCATTCAAGTGGTTGGTCTATTGGTTATTATTGGGATTCAAGAGTTTTTATAGTAGTGAAGAGTTTGAAAGAAGCAAGTTTTTCCCTTTCCAAGATTTTGTGAATTAGCCTACTTAAATGTCTTCCTCGTCTTTATTTCCTCTTGGTTCTTTCCATCAGGTTTTCCATCTATGTTTGTAAAACATGAAGATTTGGGTCTGATCAAATCTTTATCTAAATTCTTCTAGTAATTCTTCATGATATTCCAGGTCTAGAGGAGAAAAATCCCTACTTGTAAAAAATAAAATGCAATTTAATTCAGTTTAGCTAATTTTCATTGAGATCTTGTTGAGGTTGTTCCAACCCCCTAGTTTCAGACATTGTTAAACTTGTTACATTTGGGATATTATTATAAATTTCTCCCACAAAGACCTATTTTGGGGCCTTACATTAGTGATTTTTAAGAATTTGATTCGAAAGCATGATATTTCGAATGTATTTTCCACCAAAATATTTTTTGAGTTGTAATGAAGTGATCATGTAAAGTTCTTTTATGATCTATCCATTTTACTTTTCTCTAGGTCCACATCATTTCAAAAGGTAGAATATTTGTTGAAAGAAGACTCTAAAACCATGTAGATATAAATCTTTGCAGATGTATTTATCTCTTTTTCTTGAATGGTATGATGTGCTTGATAAGTGCATGTATATATAGAAACTTGTATATCTATATCTAAGAGTCTGTACATAATGGTTTCATTGGAAGATTTGTTGGGATTTTTTATTGCATGCATTTAAGTTCAGAAGAACAATCTTCCATGTATCAAGAAAGAGGAGTACCAGCTCTATAAAATTGCAAGAGGATCTATCCTCATGATGTTATCTTAAAGACCTTAAAATAGTTTGTTAGATCAATAGATTTATACAAAATAATTGTTTAGATTTTCTTTTAATATTTTTTTTATTACAATGTCCCTGAGGTGTAGGACAGTCGATGACGGAGTGTGTTGTTAAGGCACTCTGTGATGTTAAAGTCACCAGTTTGAAACCCGTGGGGAGAAAAAATCCAACCATGTTAAGGGTTGGTGTGGCTCGGGCTAGGTGTGATCCCCGGGTGATTTTGACGACTTAGATGCCCCTGAGTCGTGGTTTCCTAGCCACAGCCTAGTCTCGCAAGTCAAAGTCAAACTATCAAACAATTAGTTGGTCTTAGTGGATAGTAATCATCATCATCATAATTATATAAAAATTTCAAATTCTAGAGAGTGGAATAATTATACAATTAATCATTGAATCTATCATTCATAAAATGTTTGGTTTTTGTGTTTTTTTTTGTTTTTTTTAAATAACAAACCTTTAAAAAATCTTAGTTGATAAATATACCCAAAGCACCATTAATTATCTTTGTAACTTCATTTTTCAATAAATGAATAGGGAGATTCAATATTCCATGTATATAGGAGCTATTGTTATAAGTGTATTGGTTAGTTGAATTTCAAGATAAATGGTTTATATAGATGCCATATTTGATTAGCTAATTAGAAATGGGTCTATATCCAACTCAATTGTATATTTAAATTCTCAGGAGTACAATTTTCCTTCCAAACCTCACCCAAAGAACTTTTGAAGATTTTTGTGTAGGGGGTGGAAATGAAAATTGAGAAATAGACTAACAAATGCTTGTTCCTCGCAACTAAATTCCATATTTGCACCAATATTTAACAAACATGTGCATGTTTATTATTCACCTTGTTGGGCCCCCTTGTGATTGACTTACCACCATTTGGAAAACGTGCTTCAAAATTTCCTATGGGCTAATGTTATGCAAGGTAAAACCTTTTACAAATTCAATTAGAAGCTATGATGTATGCCTCGAGACCAAGGAGGCTTGGAAAAAATCAAAACAATAACATAGGTGCATGCTCTCTTTGCTAAATCAATTGTTCTAGACATCTTAGGGAATGAAGCTTGGAAGGTTTTTGTGTGGGAAAAAACTAGTTAAAGGCTTATGTTGGTCAACTAAGTGTTACAGGTATGAGCTAACTGAGAGGGGGGGGGTGAATCAGTTAGTGTAGATTATTAACAATTTACTCTCATTTTTAATTTTGAGTCATGAGTCTTAGTGGCAGTGAGTCTTTACTGTGAATTCCATAGTTATAAACATAAAGCAGATAGTATAAAGAACAACAATC